>JAATLQ010014941.1:0-24249 GCA_013421005.1 Heliconius erato x Heliconius himera | reverse complement strand
ATTAGGTCCATTGCTTTAGTTTGATGTTTATGGGTGTGAGTTATGGATGTAATAACTTCCCAAAGTTTTTTATTATTAGGCGCGTTAGTAAGCCTGTTACCGTCATAGTCTCGTTTAATTTTTTTTAATAAGCTACTGCAAAAATTTCTGTATCTTTTGAAGGTTATCGTAAGTATTTCATTATCTGGATGTTTTTTCGATTTTTGATGGAGTTTATCTCGGTTTTTAAGACAGCGCAAAAGTCCAGGAGTCATCCATGGCTTGAGAGTCATTTTCCGACACGAAGACTTTACTATTTTGGTATGTGAGGCCAAAGCATTACTAATTTTGGAAAGAAGAAAATTTGTTGCAAGGTTAACGTCACAGTAGGTAAACAAAGGAGAAAAATCGAGAGATTTTATAGAAGAATCAAGTTTTTTATAATCAATAATCTTAGTTTATTTAAATTTAGGCGTGTTTTTAAGGTTGATTTTAAGAAATAACATAACTGTATTTTAAGAAATAACATATTTTTCTGTATGGAAAGTATCTTAATGGAAACGGAGTGTCTTAAAACTGGGTTCTCAGGTTCCCTCTACCTATCCTGTTGCGGGAGTTATGTCGCACGTAAAGCACTTTGTAGAGTGAGCTAAATAAATATTGATGAAATTTGAAATTGCCAATGATTTATATCATTTATCATATTTACAATATTACTCGAATGCAATAATCCTAGATTCCTTCGATCTCACTTTCTATAAAACATAGAGACCCAGGTACACGTTAAGTGTCGTCACGTGTTGAGTAGTGGAAGTTTGCTCCATACTATATGATGTTAGTCAGATAGTGGGAACCGTATGTCTCAACATTAGGTTCCATTTGTCTACCCTGCTATATGCGGTATACAGCGTGAAGGTACAAAAAGAACACCAAAATTATACATTTAAAATTTTCGACCAATGAAAATTGAACCACTAATAACGTTTTCAGTCAGGCGTATCTCAACTACGCCACGGCGGAGTCTACTTTGAAACTGAATTATAATTTAAGTGGTTTCCTCTTGGTTTCATAAACCGAACTACATTATATATAAGGACAAATAGGCTTAATTTTAAATGATTGAGTTAGTTTCGTGTAAATTATGATTTATGTTTGTTAGACAAGTTTATTTTAGAAGTCTCATAATAAGAAGATACTCTGGGGCCTTCTAGTTATAATTGAATTGTTCATATTCAGAACTAGAGGCCAGTCGTGGCGCAGGGACACAAAGTGTGACTGTAAAATCGACTGGTTGTGGCTTCGATCCCCACTCGAGAAGATGAATTATTTATTTAAATTTTAATTTTTTCGCTCTGATGTCGGAGTAAAACGCGGCGTTGACTTTCGCCACTCAACACGCAATAATTCCAGAACTCGGCGGAAAGTAGGTAACGGAGTGTCTTAACACTAAGTTCCCTCTGCCTACTCTGTTGTGTGCGGGACACAGCGTCAAGCTGATTTATATTCAGAACTATTATAAATAACATTACTTCCATTGACCTTTTACTTTTAAATATATGTATATAGATATGTAAGTAAATATTATCTTCTGAATTCTGTGGAAAATGAGTTTAACCTAAACCGCTATGTCTCTGAATAGACGAATCATTCCTTTGGCGGGCGTCCTCCGTTCTTGATTTATTATTTCATTGTGTTAAAAAATAAGAACAGAAGTATATTAACGGGAACGGATAAAAATATATGTTCCCTAGATTCCCAGATTTCCTCTGCCTACCCTGCTATGTGCTTTATACAACGTGAAGCAAAAAAAATATATATAGATTTTCTTGGTTTTCTTCATCCCTATCTAGCACTTATCAACTAGAAAGCACACTCGATGGTGCGATCCTATTACTTCTCTTCAAATATATTACGCACAGTCCACATATAAAAAAGCTCTCGAATCGCTATTTACGACGAGCTGAGCTGGAGTAAAGTGTTCTATAAATAACGAATTCCACCCTAAAAGGATTCCAATATAAAGTTCTATTGAACACGGATCAATCCTAACCTTTGCCCAGGTAATAAATGGACCGGCCCGCTGACCTATCCCTGACCTATCGAATTCTTATATGGGACCTTCCTATACTGACTTTCAGTTAGGTACTAATAAATATTCTATATACGTAGACATTAAACAGTTAGTAAGTCTATACAACAAATGAACAAGTAAAAAGTGAATTGTCAAAGAAATTGGCGATTGTTAAATAACTTTTATTTTTCTTAAACACAATTTAGAAGTTATAGTAGCGTAGCGTTATCGAGTCCGTCTGGAAGTGTGACGTAATGATTTTGATTCCCACTCGGGACACATAATATCTCGAAATTTGTGAGAGGTGTGTGGGATACAGGGTATCTTAACTCTAGGTTCCCTCTGCCTACCCAGCTGTGTGCGGGATACAGCGTGAAGCTGAGATCTATACATTGGTCTTCAACCAAAGTTTCAGCCAATTCAATAAAACAGTAATTTTACTTTTTATTTATAAAACCATTGAAATAAAATAATTACTTAATTTTAAGGGGAGTCTGTCAAAATACAATAGTGCCAACTGTGCCATTAAATCGGCTTAACCGTTTCTGAGACTAGCGTAAACAAACATACAGACAAACGGACATACCGACCGGGTTCTACTACATTGGTAAATGTCCCTTACCTTATATGTATAGACGCCGATGAGTTACGATTTTCTTATAAACTAGCGGCTCACTCGCGGCTTTACTCGCCTACCACTCTATAATACTTTTACTAACTACATACATTTGATAATACTTTATAATAGTTTATAATGATGCATTTGCCAACAATAGATATACATTAAATCATTAATACTACGTGGCTGTATGATAAAACTTAAAATAATTTTAATTTTACATTTTCTCGAAAAGTATACGTCCAAATTACATGATATAAAAGCGAAGATTATCTTCATTATATTTTAATTTTTTATTTGATAATTATCATAAGAGATAGATATATGTTGTCGCGGACTTTTTAGAACTAAAAAAAGAAATATTTTCGTCATACAACGTACTGACATATAAATAACTATTATTGCAGCGCAACAAAATCATTTCGATGGCATTCCTTATTACCGTTATTTCGTTATTTAAGATTAACTAAGAATTACACAGTAATGTTATAAGCACTTCCGAAGAATGCAGCTTTCATAAGAAACAAAAAAGAAGTAAATCGGACCAGTAGATCCAGAGATCTTTACGTTTTAACAAACAAACTCTTCCGTTTTATTATATTAATATAGATATAGATAAATATTTTTTTTAATACTATTAAATCTCCTTATGGTTCCTACAAAAATGCAACCTTAAGGTTTTAATAATTTTTACATTGCAAACCATAAGTGCTTTACTAACATACGAGTAGCCGGGTTTAATAATATACACACATTATTTTATTAAACCAGGAACGTAATTCAGTGTATTAAGTAAACAATTCAGTAGTTTAAGCGGGCGAAGCCGCGAGCGGGTCGCTAGTAGAGTAATAAATTACCCAGATGATGAAAATTTTACGTTTCACTTAAAACATTTCAAATTTTGTCTCGACTGCGGTTACTTAAAATTAAATAAATTTGCTCTAACATTAATTAATTGACTTCTATCCAGATTTATTTATCTATCAAAGAGTAAAGAATTAGAAAGTTATTTGCGTTTTATATTAAGAAGATCGCTTAAGCTTTATTGCTAGTCTAATATTTGTTTTTAAAGTGATTAAATTAGAAAGTTATTGGATTTCATTTCTTGCAAGTTGAAGTTAAGTTTATAGTTAAACTAATCCGGTGCATTGTTTATTTATTTAGGCAAATTATCATAAATTAACTTACATTATTTTTTTCTTAAATAAATTTTAGTTATATTTTAGTTATATATATATATATATATATATATATATATATATATATATATATATATATATATATATATATATATATATATATATATATATATATATATATATATATATATATATATATATATATATATATATATATATATATATATATATATATATATATATTTCCGCCAACTTCTGAAGGCTTGAGTGGCGGAACTCAAGGCCGCGCTTTGTCTCGATACCAGAGCGAAAAAAATTTTTTAAAAAAGGTAAAAAAAATAATGTGTATACATAAGCACAAAAAATGCTTGTTGGTTCGAATCCCATAAAGTATATTTTTACTCTATTTGTTTGGACCTCATACTTTATCCAGCAGGTACCAGAGCGAAAAAAATTTTTTAAAAAAGGTAAAAAAAATAATGTGTATACATAAGCACAAAAAATGCTTGTTGGTTCGAATCCCATAAAGTATATTTTTACTCTATTTGTTTGGACCTCATACTTTATCCAGCAGGTAGGTTAAATACAGGGGGTAGGTGGAGAGAGCCTACCTTCAAATAATACATATATATTATGAATGTTGCGTATACCATAGAAACACAAGTTGAGCGTATTTTATTTAACCTCAAATAATCCGTTTCAGACAACTTTTGGTGGAAAAGGAAAGGGATTTGCTTGAGTAAAATTTAATTGCAGTACTTTTTCCCTTTAATAATTCGTCCTGGTAATAATAAAGCAACAAACACGGACTCGTGTATTTTGAATTTTATTCTAATTTCGAGGTTGAGCATTTAATGCAAAATTGTAATTATGTTTTGTTTTAGTTATATTTAATATATATAAATATATTATTTTAGTACTACTAAAGCAGTTAATATGGCTCTAATCAATTACGACCACATTTGAATCGTCAAATTATATACATTTATTAAGGCCAGTCGTAGCACAAGCGTTTGTGACCCACATGTGTGTAAACGCGACAGTTAGTGGGTTCGATTCCCATTCGAACCTATTTAATATTCTCATGTCTTCACTCTGGTGTTCTACCTACCCTGATACATCCGGGATACAACTTAAAACGTCAGTACTTCACTTATCTGACATAACGTGTTGAATGCCATGCCAATGTCATGTCATGCCATGTCCAATGGTTGTGGATTTGAGGATATTAATTATTTTTATTTGTCCATTTTGATAGTACAAATGCAAAAGTACTGCCACTAAAACCGCAATGTCCCAAATTCAGTTAGCTAAAATGGAAAACGCGTCTTGACGCTACCATTCCTCGACCCACTCTCCTTTATGTGGGAAAAAGCATAAAATTATTTTTTCGTACCTCAAAATGTAAAAATGGAACCCTTATAGAATCACTTTCTTGTCCGTCTGTCAGTCTATGAACATCATTTATCTCGAAATCACGTGCAGGTGTCAACCTGAAATTTGGCACGCAGCGAGAAAAAAATACATTTATATTTGATACTTATATTACTAATAAACACTTATAGTAGCTAATTGTTTGTAGTTTATTACATACAAAATGAGTGCATACGCCCGCAAACTTGAATTTGTCAACTTTTATAAATTGCAGTTGTTACATCTTAAAATTATTACGGAACATTCGGTGGGCTATTCCGACTCACACTTGACTGTTTTTTAATATATCCAGTCTATTAAAACGACGTTAGGTTTCACCATTACTCCTCTTTAGACGAGCTCAACTTAGAAAAGGGTAGTTTATTAATAACTATAGATATACAATTATAAAACTATAATGTTTAAATATACATTAAATATAAAAAAAATGTAAACATATATATATATATATATATATATATATATATATATATATATATATATATATATATAAATAATAATAAATAAATATATTTATTATAATGAATTCCGTTCCGTTGAACAACGTGAACCAGTGAACTTTACGATACTCGCATTAGTGCGTTCTGTTTAACGTGAATGAAGCTCTTACTTTCATTTCGTGAAAATTGAAAACTCCATTTGAAACTATGCTTCGAGCTTCATTTTAAAGGTCAAAGCGAATATAATTTTTTGTTAAAGCAAATTCGTTAACATTGGCTATGGCTGATTGTGACGATCGATAATAATATAAAACTAAACTAAACTAAATTAACTTCACGCTTTATTCCTAGCGGGGTAGTCAGAGAAAACGGAGCGCCAAACGCTACGGTAACGGATTATTTTTTTATAGACTTATTTTTTTTTTCGAGACATTGCGTATGTAGTGATGGAACTCCATGCCAATGTCTTGTTACCGAAGTAGTACGAGGAATTGAAAATAATTCATTCTCGCGAGTGAAAATCAAATAAACAAAGTCGGGTTTACAGTCAGGCGGTGTATCGCTCATCCACGACAGCCCTAATATTGCTTGACAGTTGTCACTTATGCTTATTTTTAGTATTTCCTTTTTTGTATGTTGTTTTATTTGTATATTAAATTATACGAAACAGTTAAAAAAAAAAGCATACATTACTTTTTTTATAATATATTATATTATTTACACACATTGCAGGGTAGGCAGAGGAATCTCGTTCCCATTCCGTTTTCCACTTTTCGCCAAATTCTTGAAGCATTGCGTGTTAATTGAATTATAAAAAAATAAAAATTATAAATATTTCATTCCCTCGAATGGAAATCGAAGCCACAACCGTTGCGTTTATTGCTTCTGCCACTGCGCCAAGACGGTCTCTGAAAGTTATTTAAATATTATAATAATAACATAATATAAAATATAATTAAACACATTGACTCTTTGCATAATTCATGAAACGCAATATAATGGGGAGTGTTGTGATAGGGATGTGTATGTTCAAACGATTTAATTGGCCTATTATTATAATTAAGTTGTTATCAAAATAGCTCGTATTCAAACGAATGGTGTCACACGGAATGGTGGAGGCGTAATGGGGGAGAGCCTGACTACACAGTGATCATAAGTTCGGTCCCCACTAATAAAATAATTCGATTTATTTAAAATACGTTATATTTCTACTTAGAATATTAAGTAAACGTTTCAATTCTATCAATTAACACGAATTATTTTCTTTTCCTTAACTTAACTTAGCTTCACACTTTATCCCTAGCAGGGCAGCCAGAGAGAACGGAGTGCTAATCGCTACCGTCATTATATTACGTGTACATACCTACCAGAGGCTAAAGCCTCTTCCACATTCATCAACTTCTTCATATACTCCGGGAGGTCCTCATGCTTTATACGTGACCTTCCTCCAGTATCTTTGATATTGTGTTTTCGAAGGTCAACCGAGGTCTCCCCCTATTTCTCTTACCACTCACATTTCCATCATAAATCTTTTTTGCTATTCTTTCATCATTTATTCGTTCGACGTGTCCAAATCAGCTGAGCACGTTTTTCTTCATTCTCATCCTAATATCCTCGCTAGTACCTGCCATTCGGTGTATCTTTTCACGTGTACGGCCAAATGCACTTGTGCTGACATTTCGCTGTCTCATCAATCCAGCTAAGGCTCCGATAAATCTGTTACCGAAAGCAATACGGCTTTCCATATCCATCTCGTATCTTCCATCTCTACTGAACTTACTTCCCAAATATTGTCATTTACTCACTTCGTAAAAATACAAAACATGGCATTTAACACGCTAAAAAAATAACTTAACTAAACACGCTCAAAAATTAAGCGGAAAATATAGAACGGAGTATTTTAACATTGGATTTTTCTATGCTTACCTCAGCCGGTAAAAGTTGATTTAATGTAGGTATTAGTAATGCAAGATCGATAGCAACATTACATTTTTAACATTTTAAAACATGAAATAAATATATATTAAAATGCTAAAACTTTAGCTGAATCGTGCCTCGAATATCGAAACAATAATAAAACGCTCTTGAAAAAATATACATAAAAATAAAAAGTCATGTTGTAAAGTATGAATCGCAGAATATGTACTAAGTATCATCACGAATGTTGTATGGAAGAATTTTCTATGAATTTCAATGTTTTCAAATCTCTTTTTTCTATATTTAGAAATCTCTTTGTTGTCTGTCTGTTTCTGTCAAGAACCTTTTTCTTAAGCATGCAGTAATCAATATCTACAGACCTATAAATTAAATAAAATTAAAAATAAGAATCAGCTTCACGCTGAATCCCACACGCAGCAGGGTAGGCAGAAGGAATCTAGTGTTAAGACACTCCGTTATCCACTTTCCACCGAAGGAGGCATTGCGTATTGAGTGGCGGAACTCAACGCCGCATTGACTTATAATTACTTATAAATTAAATAGGTAAATATAAGTACCCAGCTTTACGCTGTATCCCGCACACAGCAGGGTAGGCAGAAGGAACCTAATGTTAAGACACTCTATTCCCCACTTTCCGCCGAAATCTGGAGGCATTGCGTGATGAGTGGCGGAACTCAGCGCCGCGCTTTGCCTCGATATGTAAATATAAGTTTAAATAACTATTTCATGTCCTCGAGTGAATCGAATCGAACCCACAACCAGTCGATTTTGCAATCACACTTTGTACCCCTGCACCACGACTGGCCTAAATATAAGTCACTAGAGGGCGCGCGCGGCTTCGCCCGCTTATTAGGAGTGAATTCTAAAAAAAACCACGTTCAATAAAATATTTTTAAGTCTGAATTTAAATTTTTATAAAAATCGGTGGCAATTTAAAGATTTTTCCATATAAACTTTCAACCCCTTATTTGAACCCTTAGGGGGTGAATTCTTAAAAACCATGAAACACGTGTTCAATGAAATATTTTTAAGAGTCTGAATTTCAAATTTTATAAAAATCGGTGCAGATTAAAAATTTTTTCCATACAAACTTTCACCCCTTATTTCATCCCTCTAGGGTTACAATTTTTCAAATTCCCTTCTTAGTGGATGTCCAGAATATGAAAATAAACACTTGCCCAAATTTCACGTTTCTATCATCAGCGGTTACGGCTCTGCGTGCGTCTTACCTCAGTCAGTCAGCACAAGTCCTTTTATATATATAGATTGCCGCATTTTGTTTATAAAATTAGCCGTGTAACCAAAACCTATAGACTTAGAACCCAACATAGACTTAGAACCATGAAGTGAGGACTTACAGTACATACCTATAAAAAACAAAAAATGATAATTGTTAGATATATAAAAAAACATTACAAAGGTATATGTGTAGTTTACTTAATAAAAAAGTGATCCCGATGTCTAACAATGAAAAAAAATTATACTCTCGTTAGACATTGTAATTGAATATTTTTTAATTGTTAATAAAAAATATTGAAAAAAACCTCCACAATGGTAAATATAATAAACAATATTGAACTTTAAAAAAAGTTTCAACCTTAAAACGAATCCCCCGTCTCGTAGTCACAAAACGTGACACCGCGCGTGGCGTGACACGGGAGCCGAGCCGGGACCGGATGTAGGTCAACACCGCCTTAATTGGGCCAAGAAAAACAACGTCGCCGTGTCGAAATGTTAATATTAAAACAATAAGGCCTTTAAGCCATTTCTTATATGAGAGGTTAACTTTGTAACGTTTGTTGATGCGAAGATACTTATTTACTTGTTGTTTTCGTTTAGATACGAGTACGTGTGGATTTAATAGTGCTAATTAAGTTTTCTTTATATTGGTTATCGTATACTTAATTCAAATTATGAAAGATATATTACGTATATATCTTTCATAATTACCGCGACGATTGTGGATTCGATCCCCACTCGAGGTAATGATTATATGATAGGTTTCTGATCCACCCTGCGTCAGATACGTCAGATCATTTCAATTTTGGTTAGGTACGAAAATGTCACTCGAACGCTAGCACGCGCACCCATACGTGACGCGGCCGCGCGAGACGTATAAACACGTTGTGCGAGTGCGCGTACCGCTAGCACACACTATCAACGACACTTATTTGAAATGATTTAATACTTATTCTACGTGACAGTAAAGTGGCGGGTATTTGATATAATGTGACACAAGGTACATACAATAGGATCCTAACCTGAAAAAAATTAAAATTGAAGGCTTTGTCGTACATATTTTTCATTGGAATGTCATCGTACGTTGTGCTCTATCAGAATCTCAAATGATGATGAATAGTAACCTTTTGTCCTCGAAAGTGTTAATTTATGTTCTGTTAAGTCCAAAAATCAAGTACTTTTAGTTACTATATAAAAGACTTTTATGTTTTCATGATTTAAATGGGGATGTGACGTCCAGAATTTTATGTATTTGGATGTATTGTTGTCAGTGCATTATACATTAATCGTTCAGTCGCGACGGCGACATCTGTCTTTTATACCGTCGACGGATGACGGGGGACGTTTACGGATGATGATTAAAGAATTTTCATTACTTTCATAAGTCCATATATCTTTCTTTAAAAGATATTAAAAAAAAGATTTTTTTATTTACATAGTAATGTCAAATAAAGAACATTATATATGTAGAAGCACTATCTTAAGTGCTACAATATGAAAGAAAACCTTGTTGTTCATTAAGAAGAGATTTTTGTTTTTCATACTAGGATTCATATAGTGAGTGACTTCACAGACGAAGTCCGGTAGTATAACTATAGTAATCTATATTTATGCACATTATCTGATGGTCTAAGATGATTTTTAAGATACCAGGATGACTAGCCTGTTTTTCATATGATTTATAACGCATTAAATCCAAGAATACCGATATATAAAATAGAAAAATACAATATTTATCACTACATCACAACTACAAGCAATTTATTATTCAACTACCATTTTTATATACCATAGATATAATTCAATATAGCTATACAGAGGGAATCATATCGTTTTCCACTCTCTAATTCCATTAGTAGAGCCCCTTGAGCCTCAGGAAGCGATCTCTAGCATTATGCCATATCTATTGCCGGGAGCGGTAAGTCAAGCGGCCGATATCGACACCGATCTCTTATTGTACGACTACTGCTGGTACTTCTTTGAAAATTCAAATATTATAAGTGTAGATAGGAGGCCAGTCGTGGCGCAACGGCACAAAGTGTGACTGTAAAACTGACTGGTTGTGGATTCGATCCCCACTCGAGGATGTGAAATATTTACTTAAATTTATATTTCCATTTCTTCGCTCTGGTGTCGAGGCAAAGCGCGGCGTTGAATTCTGCCACTCAACACGCAATGCCTCCAGAATTCGGCAGAAAGTGGGGAACAGAGTGTCATAACACTAGGTTCCCTCTTCCTACCCTACTGTGTACGGGATACAGCGTGAAGCTGATTTTGTAAGTATAGATGTAAAAATAATGTGACAACTTAGAGCGGGAGAAGCTATTTTAGTATTCATTCAAAACATGATACGTACTTTTTATTTAATTTTCTTGTTTATGAGTATTTGAATGTTTTCAAATATAGTAGGGGAGAGGTTTACAAAATGGCATAGGCGGGTAATATAGCTCAGCTTCTTTTCTCTGAAACAATCATTATAAGATTTCTCAAAATAGCGTGTAAAGGATCGCCTAGTAACGGATAGCAACCTGTGAAGGTCTCGCGTCCGCTAGGCTGTGTGATCTGGACGCGTGTTTGTGGGATTTTTGCAGTCACTAGTTTTACTCGGATGTAATGTGTTTCTTCTTAAAAGTAAATTGTTTGCGCTTATGTATTTATATCAAGAGTAAATTTATCTAAATTTTAAGAATGTGTTGAAAATTATTGTATTTTTATTTATTGTTTATTGATGTTGGAGATTATAAAGTGGACAAAATTACATACACCTTGTTCGGGTAAAATAACGTATTGTGTCACAACCTACCTTTTTTTTGTTTGTGTAGAACAATTTCAAAATCACTGAATTTTAGTTCTGACTGTGAAAATCAGAACTCAAACACTTACACTGAGGCCGAGGATGATGTAGAAGATTATCCTTACATTTATTGGAGTACCATCTTTACCCCATGTACAGATGTTTGATGAAAAAAACCAAGCATTTTACGAGTGAATACAGCATTATGGTCATTATGGTGGTTTTAGCTAATTTTCGATACAAATTTGGTACGCCATTTTGTCCACCCCTCGTATGTTATTTTTCCCGCCTAGGGCGTACAAAACGGTTTTTGTTTAGGTTTTTAAAAACATATTAGTTTATGTTATCAATTACTTTCTTTTTATGACTGATTTTATAACAGGTATGTCATATTGTACGACTTTTCAATATTATAAACTACATGTATGTATTTAAGGGATGTTAAGACGTTGTTCCCTATTATACTCCCATTTTCGTAGTAAACATATTGAAATGATGATGAAAGAATACTAATAAAGCTCACTGGTACTGTAATTTTTTTACAAAATAAATAAAGGCCTAAAATTACATGTCTTACACAAAATGCGAAAAGGTTTCATAAATACTCCTATTTCAATTTTTCTCGAAGATGAAGAGCGACTTTCAATATTATTCGAAAAAGGTTAGACGTTCGACGCTGATAGGCTCGTTACGACAAAAAATGCAATACAAAATACCCTGTTTTCTTCTCATACACAAAGGAAATTTTTTATCACGGTTCTTATTGGAACTGGAATTATTTGGAATTGGTACTACAATGTTGTCCAAAAAAATCTATTTTTTATAACCATCTTTCTGATATGAATTGTGTTATATTTTAAGATTCAAGATTCTAATTTTGCATATTGCAGGGCAGAGAGTACTTGTACAGACACATTGTACCTATTAAGTAGCTCAATGTTGCTTTTGAAAGTCAAATATTGACATAGGCGTATCTAGAGATATTCTCCAAATGGGAGGCCTTGACTTCAATTTTGAAGTTTTTTTTTGTAAAAAGGTTTATTTCATGCTTAATTTTTTATTGGTAAAAATGCCTAATAGACTAATCTACCAGCCCCTACTCCTTGTCTACGTCCTTGAATTTAACTTTATTCACTAATCATTAGCAAACATCACTCAATATATGCTAAACCATACCGACATAGTCGGAGAAAAAAATCCGATAAACAAAGAGCTATTTTTTGGTTCACGGCGCTGGATTCAATGAGAAAATTATATGAAAACCAATATTTCCCTTATAAAAAAACACGGTGATACCTTCTTCAGAGGCATCGTCCAGAAAGTAAGCGTAAAATGGATCATTTAAATTAACATTGGATACTCTCAAGCCGCATCCTACCTATTAAATCTGAAGAATCAAAAAAAGGTTATTATTTATTCTACACTATCTATAATAAATAAAATTGTATAATAAAATTGTCTATTAACGAATATATAACGAATAAAATTGTCTATTATTAATGACACGAATCGTTAACCTTTAAGTTCAATAATCTTACTCCCTTGTTCGTTGATTTTAACTTAAAATACCTGTAGGAGTTACTTAGAAACATAACACGCCTACACACGAATATACCCTATTGTAACGGCTTTTGTCTTTTGAATAAATTTATAAATTATCACCGGTGTTCCAGAGAATTAGTAAAAGTAAAAGAGGTTTGCCTCTAAATTAGAGCGGAAGTGGGCAACGGGGAGTTTTAACATTAAATTTTCCATTGCCCACATTTTATGCGGGATACAAAATATAATTAAAAAAAAAATGTTTTCTTTTTCGCTAGCAACTGTATATGAATTGTATATTTACTGAGTCCGTCGTGGCGCTCTTAGCAAACGTTCACGATCAGGTCGATAGCTACAAATCCCTTCAAGTAATTATCTTCTCTTCCCTGCTCTGGCAAGACGAGGCGCGGTGTTGAGTCCCACCAATCAAGTCAAAACGTCTCTAATTCGGGCAGAAAGCTTAAATTTAGCCCGAAAATCTGTTTCTTTAAATAGTTTCCAGTTCAGTTTGTCAGTGAGGGCCTTTCCCCTATGCCAGTAACATATGTCAATTTGCCAATATCACTTTAGAATGAAGTACATCGGAAAATGATTGGACGATAGGAAAAAGATCTATGTAAAGCTGTTATTTTACTATATGCATTTAATTGAGAGCATTTTGATTATATTTATTTTCATCGTTGCTATTTTATTTGTAAAGGCACCTGAATTTAATTTAATAACTGTTAATTATTTGTATACGAATAAATACATATAAAATCGAAAATTTTAATATAAATTATTCAGTGTATCAATTATGTCAAATATACTGAATAATTTATATTAAAATTATCGATTTTAAATTAACTTATTTTTTTATGTTATCACAAAGCACAGCGTTGACTTCCGCCACTCAACAGTTCAGGACAGTCTCTATATATTAATTTAATACTATTTTACTATGTAAATTAAAAATAGAGTATTCTATATATAACATTAGATACAATATAGTTTAAGTTCATATTGCGAACGTGAGTGTTTGCTATTAAAATACACTTTGAATCGAAAATCCAATAACGCGATGCATTGTCGATCTCCATTACTCTTCCATCAGTCATTTTAACTATGAGTATTTAGCTGAATTACGATAAAAGACAATACGTACAAAATAACTCTACATAAATATGATTTTTATAATAATAATAATAATACGGCGTTGAATTCCGCTACGTAATTTGTCTATCGAGTCAGAATACGAGCAAAGGAGTGTCTTAGAACTAGGTATCCTCCTACTCCAATATAAACAGGGAAAGGCGTCTATTGTTCAACGCTGCATTTCTTGTTACCAGAGCGAGGAAACGAATATAATTAATTACCACCGAGTGGGAATCAAACTAGTAACCTTCACGTTTACAGACAGAAGCATGAACCGCTGCGCCACGACGGCCGCTTCTCACTTTAATTACAATATAATTAATAGGATCAAATCACAGCGGACAGATGTATAATTTGGTCCGCCCCGTCCTTGACCCGAGGGCCGAGATCGAGCCCTCGGCGGCGCGGCGCGGCGTGATGGAACTCAGCTTCATACTTATGTATATCGGTTAATGTTACAGACGGAGATTTATTACGACTCATGTATTTATCTTCAGATCCTCCGGAGGCTAGTCGTGGTTCTGGGGTACAAACGCGACAGGTTCTAGGTTGATTTCCACTCGAGTAAATAAAATAATCAATATTTTCATTTCTTCGTTTTGGTGTCGAGACAAAAAATGGCGTTGAGTTCCTCAGCTCAACACGCAACACCTCCAGAATTTGGCGAAAAGTGGGAAGTGTTAACTTTAGTCTCCCTCAGTCTACCTTGCTACATGCGGGATACAGCGTGATGCTGAAAAAAATTTTTAAGGTCCCTATAAAAATAAATATATGATTACTCCTGAGAAAGATTTGAAATTACTTAAATTTATTAAGTAATTATTTTAAATACTTTCTTCCAGAAATCCTCAAAGTGTACAGCGAACGGCTATCAGAATGGGAAAGAACAGAAGTAAGGAAATATCCCGAAGTGTGGTTCTTGGGCTTAGAAGCTAACAAAGTCCAGGCGCGGTCCAATTTGCCCAACAACTGTGGCTTCGACGATGAAAATGGCAGCTATAATAAAGTAAGAAATTTTATCCATTATAATTTAAAAGAATAATAATAGTAATTATAAAATAATAAGACGATGTCTTTAAAAATATGTAAAAAGAATATTTTTAGGATTTCGTACCTCTAAAGGTAAAAACCAGTCAGAGGCCAATCGTAGCGCAGCGGCACGAAGTGTGACTGTAAAACCGACTGGTTGTGGGTTCGATCCCCACTCGAGGGGATGAAATATTTACTTAAATTTATATTTCCATTTCTTCGCTCTGGTGTCGAGGCTAAGCGCGGCGTTGAGTTCTGCCACTCAACACGCAATGCCTCAAGAATTCGGCAAAAAGTGGGAAACGGAGTGTCTTAACACTAGGTTCCCTCTGCCTACCCTGCTATGTGCGGGATACAGCGTGAAACTGATTTTTATTTAAAGGTAAAAACGAAATCTTTATAGGATCACTGTGTTGTCCATTTGTCAAGACCATTTATCACGATATCACATATATCTGTGCGCGATATCGAGATAAATTGATATGATCAAGTTGAAATTAATATGAAATATTGAGCTCTTCGGTCCCTTGTAGCTCACAAAAAAAACAAACTTCTAAGTCTTGGCAATCAAATGATAGATCTTATAATATAAATAAAAGAAAAAAAATCTAATTAGTGGAAATTTAGAGGTAAAAAAATATTAAACCTAGTGTTAAGACACTCCGTTTACATTAAAATATTTCCACTCCCCACTATCCGCCGAATTCTGGAGACACAGCGTGTTGCGTGGCGGAACTCAACGCCACTTTGCCTTATTACCAGAGCGAGGAAATGTAAATATTGACTTATACTTATTAAGAATAAGAAGAATAAATGTGGAATAAAATTTTAAAAATGTTTAAATATATTGACATTCATTTTCCAAGCGGGAATCGAACCTACACTTTATCGCGTTTACTACTGTAACCGCTAGTGTGCTACTCCACGTTTGTGTCTCTCCACGACGAGTGGCTCTAACATAACAGTTTTTAAATATCAGTTATATCAGTTTTTTGTATAATTGACAAGTATTTTTTCAGTCTATCAAAAGTAATTTATGTAGTTAAAAGTGAAGCTAACATTTTACTTAATTCATGAATATACAAATATTTTATGTTAACTTCCAGGTTACTGGGTAATTCCAAGTTTATAATGTAAATTATGACCTGTTTTTATATTCATTCGAAAAGTTTTTTGAATGTAAAATGAAAAATAAAAACTTATTTCAACGGGCAACTAGGTACTCGCTAATTAAACGCAATTCAAATGACTTACAAAGACTTGGGCCCTTATTTTTAGCCTAGCTTGTGTAAAAATGAAGTTATAACTTGTTTTTAGGGTTCCGTATCTTTTAAGGAAAAAAGGGGGTTCCTTTTTTCCTTATAAGGTAACTTTGTTGTCCGTCTGTGGAAAATGCCGCTTTTTTCCATCGTCGTAGGAATGTCAAGAAATCTTTTCTTAGTACTCTCTACACTCTTTACTTTCGTAAATTGTCTGTCAATCACTCTGTAATCGAAGAGTTTAATATAAAATTTATTCATTCCTCTTCGTAAGATGAATTATTTTATCAGGACGAACCTTAGATCGCGTAAAGAGAGTAGTACCTACCTCAACTCTTTTATAATAAAAAATAATATTCATATATTTCAAAAATCTCAAATTTTCGTACACTATATATTATATACTTCATATACACACATATTACAAAACAAACATAATTTAAACTATATAAATATTTCTCTTTAAAAAAACCTTTTAAATAACCTGTATTTCACATTAATCAACCAAAACATCATCCACAGCAAATACACGACCACATAGCGTATAGATACGAAATCCTCGAAGTAATCGGCAAAGGCTCCTTCGGCCAGGTCATCAGGGCTCTGGACCACCGCTCAGGAAACCAGGTGGCCATAAAGATTATCAGAAACAAGAAGCGCTTCCACCATCAGGCCCTCGTCGAAGTCAGAGTTCTCGACCACTTGAGGCTAAAAGACAAGGATCAATCGCACAACGTCATTCATATGCTGGACTATTTCTATTTTAGAAATCATTTGTGCATCAGTTTCGAATTGATGAGGTGAGTTTATATATTTTAATTTATTTTATATAGGTCATTCAGAGCAATAATGACTTAATAGCACTTTTTTATTAAAAAAAATTAACAAATGTCCGTTGTATATTGATAATTTAAATACATTCGAACTATCGTATCTAAATTTATTTTAATACATATTTGCAGTGCATTTTTTTATTAGATTAATTGATTCCATTGGTGCAACAGTAACGTAACTGTGAAACAATGATCGTGGGTGCGATTTCTACTCTGGGGGAAAAAAATACTAAAAATACTTTTATTTACCCGCTTTGGTAAGACTAAAAGCGGCGTTGAATTCTGCTACTGGAAACGTAATATCTCAAATATCCTATTATTGTATTAGTATTAGTAGTATACAATTGGCTATTGTATATTACTTATATTGATTTTATTTTGTCTTTATAATTTTATTTTATTTTTGAAGCTGAATCCATTTCTTTGTATTGTATTAACGTCATAGGCTAAATAACCTAACCTTCTACATAAAGAACTTTTGGAGGTCATTTCTTGACAGGCAAATTTACTTATAAAAACGCTAATAGTTGTACATATATCTATATGGGGGGAAGAATATTTTTTATTTCTTCGGTCTGGTTAAGGAATGGCTGGCGCGACGTTGAATTCCGGTACTCACACGTAATATCACGTGAAAAGTGAAGAAGAGACTCGCTTTAAACATTAAAATCTTTTTAAATTAATATTTTTTTATAGTACACAACAACATTAGGCCTGCCCGCGGTTTTGTGTGCCTGAATAATTTAATTATTTATTTACTTAAAATTTTATTCAGTATAGTTATCTATACTATTATTCATTTATAATATAAAATTGTAATTTTATTTATTGCATATCTATTTAGGTATTAGGTACTTCACATTTATCTCGATCCCGTGGGCATTGAGATAAAAAGTATCTCTATCTTTCAGTGAAAATCCCATAAAAATAGGTTCAGCAGTTAGCTCAGCAGTTAGTCGGAGATTAGCCCAGACAAACAGAAAGATAGACAGGATGACAAAATTGTTAAAAACGTTTTAGTATAACTATATGAAACAACCTCAGATATATTGATATCACAAACAGATATGTCAATTTGTTTATGTATGAGACCAGTCGTGGCGCAGCGGCACCAAGTGTGGGTGTAAACCCGACTGGTTGTGGGTTCGATCCCCTCTCGAGGAGACGAAATATTCTATATACTTCATTTTATATTTCCATTTCTTCGCTCTGGTGTCGAGGTTAAGCGCGGCGTTGAGTTCTTCCACTCATCACGCAATGCCTCCAGAATTCGGCAGAAAGTGGGGAACGGAGTGTCTTAACACCAGGTTCCCTCTGCCTACCCTGCTGTGTGCGGGATACAGCATGAAGCTGATTTTGAAGATAATATAACGTATATATAATGCATGTAGCATAGTGTGTGTTCGTTCTATAGTGAATGTAGTCTACTTTTTAATTTCGAACTTTAATGTGATGAGAATTTCGTATTATAATAGAGACGCGCTCTGCTTTTGCTGCTTCAAATACCACCAACGCAGTCGACGAATTCTTTCAAATCAAACTTTATCATAAAATATTTTCTGTATTTTTTTTTTATACTTTTACGTTAATTAAAAATTGTAAATAATGATAGTTATTAATTGTAGTCTGAAGAAAATATTTACCGATATACCGATTATATATTTCAAAATATGATTACAGTTCAAAATTAAATTGATATATGATAATTAATAATGATTCATCTTCACGCTGTATCCCGCACACAGCAGGGTAGGCAGAGGGAACCTAGTGTTAAGACACTCCGTTCCCAACTTTCCGTTAATTTCTGGAGGCATTGCGTGTTGAGTGGCGGAACTCAACGCCGCGCTTTCCCCTCGATACCAGAGCGAAGAAATGAAAACATAAATGTAAATAAATATTTCATCTCCTCGAGTGGGATCGAACCCACAACCAGTCGATTTACAGGCACACTTTGTGCCCCTGCGCCACGACTGGTCTCAATTAATAATGATGATGTAGAAAAATTAATAATGCGATATTTTCTCATTACCATAAAATTTATCTCATTAAAATGTCTTAAAAAGGGATATCTCTTAGAGATCTAAGAGAGATTTCTTTTTATAAAATTATAATCTAAGAGAGATTTCTAAGATTATATTTTTTTCTCTATCTCGCTTATCTCAGGAACTACCAACTGTATCAAATTGATACAGTATTTTTTTTATTGGATAATCTATTTGTCGAGTAAGATTTATAATTGATTGGGAAGAATTATTGACTAATTTAACCAGACAAAAGCTTAGTATAATTAAAATAAATAAATCAGCTTCACGCTATATCCCGCACACAGCAGGGTAGACAGAGGGAACCTAGTGAAGAGTTTAAGACAATCCGTTCTCCACTTTCTGCCGAATTCTGGAGGCATTGCGTGTTGAGTGGCAGAACTCAATATATATCCATATAAAAATTTGTAGTTAGTAATATATATACATACTAGAGGGCGCGCGCGGCTTCGCCCGCTTATAAGGAGTGAATTCTAAAAAAACCACGAAACACGGGTTCAATAAAATATTTTAACACTCTGAATTAAAATTTTAATAAAAATCGGTGGTAATTTAAAGATTTTTCCATATAAACTTTCAACCCCTTATTTGAACCCTTAGGGGGTGAATTCTTAAAAACCATGAAATACGTGTTCAATAAAATATTTATAAGAGCCTGAATTTCAAATTTTATAAAAATCGGTACAGATTATTTTTTTTTTCCATACAAACTTTCAACCCCTATTTCATCCCTTTAGGGTTAAAATTTTTCAAATTCCCTTCTTAGTGGATGTCCAGAATATGAAAATAAACACCTGCCCAAATTTCCCGTTTCTACCATCAGCGGTTACGGCTCTGCGTGCGTCTTACCTCAGTCAGTCAGCACAAGTCCTTTTATATATATAGATAAAAAAATTATATATACTATAATATAATTAATAAAAAAAAAGCATCGTCAGTTAGGTCGAATATTCGTTGAAAACGTCGAAAACACAGCAATATCTTAAATGATAATTTGCGGTGGGAAGCTCAGTGGAAGTTTTCGTAGCGTGGTAATGAATGGCATTGTTCGTATCACGGCGTACCAGGAAACGGCTGAAAGCTTACAGTCATTTACTAAATACATTTATCGTCGCTTAACCTTTAAATATGTATAAATATTTAATTTAA
Organism: Heliconius erato x Heliconius himera; assembly: GCA_013421005.1. Classification (NCBI taxonomy): domain Eukaryota; kingdom Metazoa; phylum Arthropoda; class Insecta; order Lepidoptera; family Nymphalidae; genus Heliconius; species Heliconius erato x Heliconius himera. The sequence goes on along the minus strand of JAATLQ010014941.1, from coordinate 3,611 downwards.
AACTAAAGCATTATAAATTAAAATGTTAAGCTTTAAAAAATAAAGCGTAATTGGACCGGATATTTTCAATTTTTGGTTTGAATATTTTATTTTTATCGTCTACGGCAAGTTTAATACAGAGGAATTAGTTATTTACACTTCGCTGTTTATTTAACATTAATTTTTGGTTGATTTTAACATTTCTTTTATTCTTTAAAATATTTATTCATTCACAAAATGCCATTGCTTTTCAGTCACTACCTAGTTAGCTTCTTTTAGAATTCTAGGTTTGATTTCCATTTGAAAAACAGAGTGAAATGTATCTTATGTCCATGATGCATGTCGGCGCATTATATACAATGATAAAAATAATAAATATCATATTTACTTTTATTTCTGAGACCGTCGTGGCACGGCGGTACAGCAGCTTACTGTAATCGCGACAGTTGTACGTTCAATTCCCACTCCAGGGAATTAATTATTTTCATTTTCTCGCTCTGGTAACAAAAATACATAAAATATCTCCAAATTTGGGCGTTGCGAAACATAATGTATTTTAACACTAGGTTCTCCTATCCTGCTATGCGGGATACAGCGTGAAACTCAAAATAACTTTCATTTTAAAACGTTATGCTTTTCAGGTATATCGTAAAATGTAATTTCTTAATTACAAACATTATTAACTTCCTATATTTAGCGATTGACGTGACATTTAAGTGAATGTAATCTTTATTAATTTACAATTTATAAGTTTCGTGTTATATTCGTTTGGCATGCAAAGTTTTAAATACGCTAATACGCTCGTCACGTTTTTCTTTTATGTGGAATTTATTAAATAAAATAAAAAAAAGTTTGTTGGAAACTACATTACAACTAACTAAATTTTATTATTTTAACTTCAAATGTAATTCAGAAAATATTTATATTTAATTATATGTACCTATTACAACTTACTTTATATAATATCAGCATAATTTCTGACAAAATGCAGCTACACGCTTTATTGTGCATATAGCCGAGTAAGCAGGAATAACCTAGCGTTAAGATACTACCATACTCCATTTCCCAACTGAATCCGAGACATTGCATGTTGAGTGGCAAAATTTAAGCTTAACTTTTAATTAGCCCATGTGAATCTAATCGAAATCGAACCCGCAACCATCGCATTAACAGCCACTCGCTTTCCACTGTGCCCCGAAGGGCAAAATAACTCTAAATCGAAATAAACTCAAGTGAAATGTGTCGTATTTTTAATGATTTTTGTATTGTATTTTTGTGTTTCAGTATCAACCTCTACGAATTGATAAAGAAGAATAACTACCAAGGTTTCAGCCTCAGCCTGATAAGACGATTCGCGAGCTCTTTGCTGCGCTGCTTGCGGCTACTCGAGGCTGAAAACATTATACACTGTGACTTAAAACCTGTAAGTGTTTTTTTATTTAAAATAATATGTATTTTTTTTGACATTTTTTATAATATAGGTTTATAATAAAGATCGACGTCGTTGTGATGCAGCATCACAGCGTCTGCCTGTAAACGCGACCGAGGTATTATGGGATCTAAACTTCCGGAGGAATGATTCTTTTTCTTTTCCTTACTCTGGTAACAAGCGCGACGTTGAGCTCCGCCACTCGACACGTCCTATATCCAATGTGCTGAAAATTAGGCGAAATTTGGGGTACGGAGTGGCTCAACAATAAATACCTTTTGCGCCACTACCGTATGCGGAAAACAGCCTTCAAGTCATCATCAATAACTAGACTATACAGTATAAAAATATTTTTTCAATCCATACACGCATTGCCTTCAAACAAACTATACCTTTATAATATAATTATAGATAGATAAATTGATTATATACATATAAGAAGAATAAAAAATCCAGGAAATACAACAACACATTGTACTTTCCAGGAAAACATCCTGCTGAAGGCGCGAGGCAGTTCGTCCATCAAAGTGATAGACTTCGGCAGCTCGTGCTACACGCACGCGCGCGTCTACACCTACATACAGTCGCGGTTCTACCGCAGTCCCGAAGTCATTCTGGGGCTGCAGTACGGCACGCCCATTGATATGTGGAGTATGGGTTAGTATTTGTTTTATTAGCTATATAATAAATATCTTCTGAGACCGACGTAGCGCAGTGGCACTATGTCTGACTATAGCACGACGGTTGTACGTTTAAACTCGCACACATGTATTATTTTAATTTTCTGGCTCTGGTTGAACTAAACTGGGATTATATCAATGTTTTAAAAATAAAATAAACCCTTCTACCGAACTTGTACTTTTCTGTGCGTAAAATTTCATTATATTGACTCATAATAAACGTGACCTTAAAGCATTAAAAGCAACTTCACGCTTAACAGGGTAGTATGTAAGTCTGCATACTATAACACTAAGTAACACTGTCTATACTGGAGAATGAAGGAATCTATTTTTAAGACACTATATTCCCATTTTTTTTGCCCGCTTATTTCTTTGTTTACTTAATTTTTCGCTTATTTCTTCGTTTCTCGGTATTAAAATATCATAGCGATATTACGACTGGCCTCAATTAAGTATTTAAAATTGGATTTATACCTGTCAGTTTGTAACTGACATCCCACCCTACACTCAATAAAATATTTAAATAATAATTTGAATATTTTAGTATGGCTCGTGATACGTCTAATATAGTTAGAACTCTTTCGTAGTGATCGTAAGTAATCCGGGATCTTTTAGAGATTCAGAGGTAACAATATAAATATTAAATGTACAATAAGTTTAATATAAATACAAATAAAAGATATTATGATAAATAAAATGTCATTGTCTGTCCGTTTCATTCTCTCGTGATATTTCTAAAAGAATATCGTAGACGTCCTATCCTCCTCTCTGTTATACCCAGTCATTACTGATAGTTATAACTAAGGGGGGATAGTGAGTGGCCCCGCACCTGCCACTTACCGTGGATTCCGGCCATTCGGCTCTGAACCCTCCGGGACGGATCGGAATAGTTAATATTTGTGATTCTTATAATGGAAAACCATAATCGCAAAAGCGAAAGGTCAATTATTCTGATGCAAAGACCGAAGTTTAATATACATACTTGCAATGGAATTGAGATTATTATATGTAGGCCGTAGCCATAATTATATAACATATAACTCTCTGCTTCACATATCAGATCGAACTCCCTACCGCTAGGCGGCCGATTATGTGAATCCACTTCAGTTTGTTTCTTTAGAGGGCATTACATTAATACACCCATTTATATATTTCATATTATAATTATTCTGATGCAAAGACCGAAGTCTAATACACATACTTGCAATGGAGTTGAAATTATTATATGTAGGCCGTAGCCATAATTATATAACATATAACTCTCTGCTTCACATATCAGATCGGACTCACTACCGCTAGGCGGCCGATCATGTGAATCCACTTCAAGTAGAAAGTAACTAGAGGGCATTACATTAATATACCCATTTAACTTTCGTGTATATTTCTTATAACTATATATTTACTAATCGTATCTTAATAATATTGAATTCTGTACGTATAATGTGACGTGTTTAATGTTTCTTATTTCCGTATGAATTCGTTAATATAGTATAATTCGTATTATAATTATTACCTTCGTGCTC
>JAATLQ010014934.1:5685-29248 GCA_013421005.1 Heliconius erato x Heliconius himera | reverse complement strand
TGCCTCCAGAATTCGGCAGAAAGTGGGGAACGGAGTGTCTTAACACTAGATTCCCTCTGCCTACCCTGCTGTGTGCGGGATACAGCGTATACATAACTATAGTACTTTAGTTAAAATTAAATATTTACGTATTCAACAAATAAGTTACAATAGCACAAAAGAAAGAAAGCTCTGAAAGCTCTCAAAACTTATATTATTACGTTCCTATTCACGGAAATAAAACTAACATTATAACTTACTGCATTCATAAAAATACAATTTTATGCATCAGTTTTCTACTTACACCCAACAATATACGAAATTTGATAAATATTCGTTATTTATTCACTATTGCGTCTTTTATGTAGTCTAAGTTTGTCTTCTAAAGCAAGTCGCGCAGTGTACTGCATATTGGTAATGATTACATATTGTTTAATGTAATACCGAGATCTGGATAAGGCTGCGTGTTTAAGGGAATGAGTTTTGCATCTGCGAAGGCGCTTTACGAACTATTCACTTAATATTAACTTAATTATATTAAACGTATTGATGACAGACCCTAGCCAGCACCTGCTTATCACATGCACCACGATGACCTCATTGCTATCAATATAATTGAAATTTATTATCTTCAAAATTATCAATTTGTGAATTATTTCCTTATAACCTACGTAGAAATAAATAGCTTTTGTGATATGTTATTTGTTTAATTTTGTTAAGTGTTTAATTTTAAATATATTCTTATTTTACAAGTAAAAACGGAGAAGATACTAGATTAAAAGCTATCCATCTTGTTGTTAATCGAAGTGATTCTTCTTAGTCACCATTTAACTTTTGTTTTCTCGTGGAATTGAAACTTTTCTTTGTACTTATTCTTCTATCAGGTCCAGGCTACTGTAAGAGCACCGTAACGAAAGTAAATTCTAAGGTTTACTAGTAATTAGAAGTTATCAATTAATCTGTATTACTTTCGGGCTCTTACGACATAAATAATAGTGTAGTTGAAGCGGGCGCGGTATCAAATAAAAAATATGTATTGTTAGGAACTCGTTATAGGTATATGTGTGACAAAGAAGAAAAGGCGGGCATATTGCAAAGTGTTGTAATATGCTCGCGATACATCAGCGGCGGTCGTAGTCGGCGTCCTGAGTACCGTACCACTGCTCCTGTCACATACACCACCTCCTCACCGATATAACTATATGTACATAAATAAATGGTTTTGTTTTTGCCTTACAAGCTCAATTTTACGCCAGTTTCCGGCTCGGATATTTGAACGGGGAAGCAGTTGTCAATTTATGTTGATTTCTTATAAGAATTTGTAATTATCTAGAGAACGAGTTGAAGCGTTACAAAACTGGTTTCCATAGCGACGTGAATGTCACTTTACAAATGTGTATAATAATGTTTAACATAATAAGGTTTGTATGTATTAAATATTTCGAGTACATTATTTAAGAAAATATTGCATTTCTGTATTCTTTCTACCATCTATCGCGGTCACGGGTAGACTGAGGCATCCGTCTATCAGTTGACATAATTATAGTATAAAACTACCTAGGAAAGTGGGATGTTTTGATACTTTAATATCCTCGCGGATCTATCTAGTTATATATAAATCTGTTTTGCTGTATGATTGGGTTAGGTTAGGTGAGATACTGCTGTATGCTGACTCACGGCTGACTTCGATACATGCCCTTTCTTGACTTCAGAGATGTGTTCGTTGACCCTAACACCTCTCTTTGTTTGAGTCTCGCTTTTAATCCGGTAGTCGTGGCGCATGGGCACAAAGTGAAAAGCTGTAAATTCGTCTAGTTGTAGGTTCGATTCCCACTGTATGAAATGAAGTATTTATTTATATTTTCATTTCTTCTCCCTCGTGTCAAGGCAAAGCGTGGCATTGAATTCCTCCACTCCAAACGTAATGCCCGTATGTTCCCTCTATCTATCCTACTATACGCGGGATACAGCGTGAAGCTGATTTAACAAATTAAAATATTATGTACAACCCTACGCCATATAATAACACGTGATACAAAACTTTGTATGTCTTTTCTCTTTTTACAAATTTTTTTAGTGTCTTAGTAAGTATATTTTCAATAAAACAAAAATCTGCGATCATTGTCTAATATTATCATTCTCTAACATATATTTAAGAGTTGAATGAGGAAATGGAATTGCGTGTGTCAACCAACAACGGGTAGCTGCTGATAAATGACGCCACCGTCGTGAGTTCAGGTTGAAAGTCATCCTCCAAGAGACTGGCACTATTGCACGTCAGCATCTATAATGAATTAAATAAACGCGGCCAACACCACCACCGCCCGTCTCTCTAATTAGTCATTGTGATATATAATCACGTACAACCTTAGGTAGTTCGTGTAATAGAAAACTGCACGATTGGTATTCATACACGTGCATAGTAATGTGTTATAACTAGCGCCACTCCGCGTCGCTCGGAACCACAATTAAATCTACATACACGTTTTCCTTTGGCGCTACTTTATAATGCATCACGTTTTATATTAAATTAATATTAGATTAAATAATAACAATTCATTATTATTTACAGAAAATGAAATGATAAAAGAAAGGTGAATGCTGTGGAACGTGATCCCTTCGTAGGATATATAGAGTCTGTTAAACAGACTCTACAGATACATAGAATAGCAGGTACTAGCGAAATGCAAAAAACAATTATGAAGCAAGAGTGAAGGGTAAGAGAGAGTGAAGAGACGTGTTGTTCTTCGAGAACACAATATCGTTGATTGTAGAAGATAGTGACTTAAAAATCATGAGGACTCTCAGGAAGGCATGCATGATACATGTATGGTTGATGAGACTAGACGAGGCGAAAGAGGTTTGTAGAGACCGTAGCGTTTAGCACTTCGTTCTCTATGGCTCGTGACAAACAAAGACTGAAGCTAAAAGAAATAAAGAAAGCATTGTTGAACATTTTTATATCATGTACTAGCGGACCCGGACGCGGCTTCGCCCGCTTGAACTATACAAATGCTTATTAGATATATTTATGAACTTGTTTTTGAAAATATCTAAGTTAAATGAAAAAAATTATAAGTAAACGTAATCATATTAAAATATTTATAAAAAAAATTTAACAAAACCAGCTACATTATTAATATCATCAAAGTAAAATAAATATTTAAAAGAATGAAAATTAAATGTGCTATGTTTTTGCAAGTGCATGTGGTTATTTACATAATACTTAAATACAATAAAAATATTATATTTTTTGTCTCTGTCTGTCTTTCTATTTCCCCGAGCTAATGTCCAGAATAACTGAACTGGTTTTTATTGGACTTTCAGTGATCGATTTTACTGATTTACCCGGGAAAAATGTTTTTCACGTTTTCCTTGCGCGCGTACATAGATACTATATGAAGTACCTAACTAAAGTCCTTTCTACATTAAATATGATAAGTCTTGCGAGCAATATCAAATAAAATCCCAAAAAACTAAAACCATATTTTATTAAGTGTACAACAACGCAATAGATAACCATCCAAGATGAAATAACCAACAATTGTTTCCTTAAATAATAAGTATTTAAATAATATTATGCCGCTGCCGCACAGGGCCGCAACTTACACCACACCAAGAAATTTATGAAAATCTAACTAAACTACTACTCGAATAATCGAAGAACCAAAGAAAAGTATAAAATAATTATAATTACATAAAAATTAACAGTAGTTCGAAAATGTATGAAAATTTACAAAACTGTCAAAGTCATGTGCCTGTTCGCGTCGGTCATACTATGCCGCTCGTAGGCTAGGTCATTTCGAATCAGTGACATCTCCTTAATTATTTATTAGAATGTTATACAGTGAACTATAATTTCAATCTAGATGAAATGCTAAAAGTGACTATTATATTCATTTTCATAAGGATCAATATTAAATTATAGAAAATATATACAACAAAAACCCGATAAATATAAAGTAAATTAATTAAAATGATTACTTTTGCTCAACCTTCAGAGATAAACATGGTATATGTATAGCGGACTTTTTTAAACATTAAAGAACAATATTTTTGTAAAATATTGTTTTTATGTATCTCATAAGGTTGAGTCGGCGCACGCCATGTATGCGTTAAGCTCATTTTGGGTGACGTTTGCTTATAACAAACAAACTTTGCAAACCGTTGCTTAGCAACGGTCGGTTGTTATTAACATGGCGGAATAAATTGCCTGTCAAACTAAAAAGTATTTTAATATATTAGTATATATCGACAATATTACAAATATGAGAAAAAAAAGTAGCCTATGTTCATCCGAAGACCCTCAAGTATCTCTATATGAGTATTTTATCATAATTGAATTAGCGGTTTGGCCCTGATTGCGTAACAGACAGACAGACAGACAGACAGACAGAGTTACTTTCAAATTTATAATATAGGTATGGATGGATTACCCCTGTAAAACTTAAATGTATAGTTATATTTTGACATAATATGTCATTATATTATAATGTCAAGTTGTCGCTGTCAAATTGGATTATTGCCATATCTCTCTTGACACTCGCACACGACACTTGACACGACACACGAATCGAATCACATAATTATTATCAAACTCTTTTACTAACTAAACACTCTTTTACTGTCAAATCTGCACATTTGTGGAATTCCCTACCAGTTATTATCAGGCAAGCCAAAACTTTAACGACCTTTAAGAAAAGGCTTAAAGATTATTATTCGAAACTTTGACAATATTTAAGTATATTGTATATACCTATGTATGTATGTATGTATTTTTTTTTCAAATAACAATAAAAAAAAAATATCTAGTACTCAGTACACCCCTTCCCATGTGACTAACTTATTCTCTCCTCTACCCCAAGGTTGCCTGGAAGAGATCGCTCACTTAGCGATAAGGCCGCCTATTGTTTTTTTACAAAATTAAGTGTCTATCATAAAACTAAGTGAACTTTCGCCACAATGTTGGAGAGCTGACTGGTAGAGTCTCGAAGACTAAAGAGTTTATCCTCAAAAGGTGTAGCTCAGGCGTCTTGAAGGCATTATTTATAACGTTACTAAGTTTGATCGCTTTATAAAAGTTAGTCCTCAGTTCTACGTAGGTCGGATATATTCAAAGTTTAACAATCTGTTTTACGACGCGATAACTGACACCACTTTGATAAAAAATTAATAAGTTTTAAGTTATTATAAAATAAAAAAGACTTTGGAATTAATTAATTTATATAAATCTTCAGCTTCACGCTGTATCCCACACACTGGAGGGTAGGCAGAGGGAAGCTAATGTTAAGACACTCCGTTCCCCACTTTCTGCTGAATTCTGGAGGCATTGCGTGTTGAGTGGCAGAACTCAACGCCGCGCTTGTCCTCGATACCAGAGCGAAAAAATGGAAATATAAATTTAAGTAAATATTTCATCTCCTCGAATGGGGATCGAACCCACAATCAGTCGGTTTTACAGTCACACTTTGTGCCACTGCGCCACGACTGGCCTTTATTATTAATTGCTATTATTTTTAAGCATACATAGACGAAGTGTTTGAAGTTGGGTCTGCCACAGTTAAATAATAAAAACAATCCGGAAACAGGCTCTAACAATCCGGGTCTCTCCTAACATCAAGTCAATTCGAGGTATCACAAAATAAATTAATTTCAAAATTGATAATCAATTTTCAGTTTAGTTTCTAAGAAAATCTCTCTATCCTTCAAAACTTCAAGCGGATATTTCCTTTTGAATCAGACCTGCCTCGTCACAATCTAGAACTAGGAAATCAATGTCGTGATTCGAAATCTGGTTTCCTTTACCTAAAACACGGAAGCTGGAAATGACCAGCGAATTTACACGACAGCAAAGGAACGTCGGAAATACTCGTTCACTGGCGTTCTTTATTCATTAAAAAGGATACAGACACATAATAAGTTAGGAAGCTTCACAGTTTTTTCTGTGAGTAGGCAGAGGGAACCTAGTGCTAAGACACTCTCTTTTCCACTTTCCGCCGTTGTTACTAAACATTGCGTGTTAAGTGGCGAAACTCAACAACAAAGTCACCGTACAATTTTAATGTAATATAGACAATTCTTTAGAATAAAATTTTATTTAAAAAAGTGGGGAACGGTGTGTCTTAACACTAGGTTCCCTCTGCCTACCCTGTTGTGTTCGGGATACAGAGTGAAGCTGATTTGATTTTTTTTGAAAATTTTATATGATATTACATTTTTACATTTCATCATTATCAGAAATGTGTACATTTTAGGTTCTATCATTAGTTAACTCTCCTTACTATAGGCATAAGCTGAAAATAATTACATACATCCACTTTCTAAACGGAAACCTAAAAATAAATAAATTTAATCTGATTAAATGACTTATAGCATTACATTACGGCAATGATCAAAAAGCATTATTCTTTTAGCTAGAGCTTTAGCTCTACTTTACAAAAAGTCAGATTTTTTTATAAGCATGTCAACTAAAAGATCGTGGCAGTATAAAAATTATAATAAATTAAAAATAAATTTATACAACAAAATGTAGAGTATATGATATGAGTAGAGTACTGCTGGCCTCGCGCGGAGACGCGTCTCGACGCGCTACTGCAGCAGATAGCGCTGATAGCTGATACTGCTCTACACTACACGGTGCTCGACGAGGGAGCTCGAAGAATGCATCTGACGCTGCGCCGTACGGGGCGGCTCGGGGGGCTGCATTCGTAAATACACTACTCAACTGATTATATTTTACTATATATTGTTTTCACAATTATTATTTTTAATAAGAACTTAAGTGAAGGCTGTGAATTCAGCCATTAATATTAAATGAAGTCTACCGTTTTAAGCTAGTATATGATTAGAAGAAAATTATAGTGTAAGTAAAATATTAGGAGCGGAGTGTCTTAACACTAGGCTCCCTCTGCCTATCCTGCTACATGCGTGGTACAGCGTGAAGCTGAAAAAAAATGCGGCGGATGCTATAGCGGGAAATAGAAAAAAAATTGTATGGAATAATAAAACATTACGAATGTAATGTAACTTTACTAATACACGGTGACTTGTATCAAGTTTTCTTACGTATTTTTTCCATAGTATTTTCTGAAAACATATTTCAAGATAAGTTTCGTTCCCGACTTCGGAGGTATTTGCTTTGTCCCAAACATCGGTAATTCATCGCGACACCTTCTGTTCAATGTTTTCCGAATAAGATTTTACGCATATTTTTTGGAGAAAAAACTTCCGTCCGTACGGCGTCGAGCGTCTAAGTTGATTTATGTTATGTGAGAAAATTGCAATTGCTTCTCAATCAATTAGGCTTTATCAAAATTAAATTATTTCTCATATATAAGGTTTTTTTCTTTGTCAAGTCACTGCCTTAGCTTTTCCTATTCTGCCAGAGCGGGAATTATATTTACCATGCTATATGAAAAAAAGCGTGAATTTTTGCTTTTTCTATATATGAATTTTAATGACGTGGAGAATGTCAGAATGATGACGAACTGAATTATATACAAACGTCAATCAGTTTGTCCTGTCACTTTGACATCATTCACGTCATCAAACACAACAACCGCCAGTAAATAACAAACGAGTCATAACGACATATAACTTGTTCTAACTCGACACTAACGCACCTAATAATAATTTCAACAAACAATCTGTACGTAACTGTCGTTATTAACAAATGAAGTTAAAACGCGCCGGTAATTACCTGCAGAGCTCTGAATAAATAATGTTGATTAACTAAATAATGCATCTATTAGTGGTAGAGAGGAAGAGTATGGAGTTGGGGGGAGTTTTTAAAACGCCTAGCGTGTGAAGCAAACGAACTGCTTGGCAGGCAGGCGGAGAGAGAGAGAGCCTCAACTCTGCTTCACATCTTGAGATGCCGTTTTAGTAATTTAACAATGAAAACGGCATCTAGAGGTGGATTTACAAAATAAGAGCAAGACACTCCGTCACCGCTTTCCGTCCTTATTAGAGACGTTGTATAGTTAATGATGGAACTCAACGCCGCATTCAGTATTATCAGATTGACTAAACGACGAGACGAGAGGTATTTGAATTCATAAAAAGTGTTGTTGAATATATAAAATGACCTGCGCAGCACAATATGTAACTTATCAAGGCAACAGGCAGCACAATATTACTTATATTACTCATAAAAAATATAATATATAGAGGTGTTGTACACACCTCTATATATTATATTTTTGAGGCCGCCTTCGACTCGGAGGAACATTTAAAATATTTAAGTCTCGTTAGGTACAGAGTGACATCGGAAGGCACTGAAAAATATAAATTAACAATGAATGATTCGTTTGAATTTGAAAATTTATTAAAGTACTAAAAATATAAAATTTACAAATTTTTATCGTTTAATTTAGTATTTATATTCGTATAGTTCAAGTAATCATTTTACGCTTTCCCAATAAATGCATATTATATAAAATACACAAGAATTTGAAACTAAATTTACCACAAAAAGTGAATGCAATTTATATTTGAATAGTAAAATTATCATACCTCTAAATTTACATGAAACTAAATTAAATTAGCTTCACGCTGTATCCCGCATACAGCAGGGTATGCAGAGTGTGTAGTGTTAGTGTTCAGTCACTCCGTTCCCCATTTTCTGGCGAATTCTTGCCGAGGCATTACGTGTTGAGTGGCAGAACTCAACGCTGCGTTTTGCCTCGACACCAGAGCGAAGAAATGGAAATATAAATTTAAGTAAATATATCATCTCCTCGAGTGGGGATCGAACACACGACTAATCGGTTTTACAGTCACACTTTGTGCCACTGTGCCACGACTGGCCTTACATTAATAATATTATATTGTGTTTATAGGGACCAGTGTGGGAAATAAATGAAAAACTATCAATGATACATCCAACAGTTTTTTTTATTATATGAACTAGTGTGCGCCGCGCGGCTTCGCCCGCTTTAGCCGCTTAGGATCTTAAAGCCGCGCTTTGTCTAGATACCAGAGCGAGGAAATGAAAATAATGTAGTCTTCGTCGTTGGACGCCGCGACGGCCTCTGGTATGATTATAAATTACAAATACAATACACACAAGTAGTTATAATTTTAAATATTTATAGCACAATCTTGAAATGGAATCTGACTCTCCGGAGAGCGTCATTCATTATAAAGTCGGCCGGTCGAAGTCGGCGTCGTTACAGCTCTTAGTTTAGTACTGCGGTGTTGTACGACGAGACGTGGCGCCTTGTTACATGCACAGTGGGAGTTACGAGTTTATATTACTAGCCACTATACATAGCAGGATAGGCAGAGGGAATCTGGGAACCTAATGTTAAGACACTCCATTCCTATAAATACACTTTTGTCCCCCACTTTCTGCCGAATTCTAAAGGCATTATGAGTAGCGCAACTTAACGCAGCCCTTTGCCTCGATACTAGAGTAAAGAAATGAAGGAAATCAAACCTACAACCTGTAGCGTTTAGCAACAATTAGATTTCTCTAATATAAAATATAATATTGTAAAAAGTAGCGATATGAACGCCAAATTATATTCACTCAATCATATTTAGAATGCGCAATGGTGCGGTGGTGCGAGTCGAGACGGGGTGGTGCGGGTCGGGACGGGTCGGGACGGGTCGGGACGGGCCGGTGCGGGTCGGGACGGGGCGACGCGGCGAGGCGCTCGCACTTACCATATTGTTCCTGTAAAAAATGCAAACCTACATATACTATTTTATGTTTGTGCAAAAAATGTTTTATAATTACGTAAAAGTTACTCGTGGGTTACGAGTTCGATTAATTTGTGAACTAAGAAAACACCGATGTAGATGTACTTATGAGTTGCTGGATAAAGAAATCCCAGTGAGAGGACAGAGTCCCTCTCAATTTACTGAATTTTCTTATCGATTTTTTATATTTTAACAAAACACTACACACAAATGGCCTCTACTTTTTTTCAGCTTTTTCAAAATTATTACTTTTTATAAACATTTCCTTTATATGGCTTCACGACGTATTCCGCATAGTAAGGTAATGCAGAGGGAACCTAGGGACCTATAATACTATACTACTATCCCACTCTTGTATCTATTCCCCACGATGACCTATATATCGACATTTTTGATTTAATTTATTTTCATAATCACATACCTCCAATCTTGACGACGTAGGCTTTGTTCTGTGTATCGCTTGAAGTCGTATTTCTAAACTATACAAGCCGCCAGTGACACATTAGAGACTTACAGCACTAGCCACTACGTCGTACAGCCCTCATACTTCACGAGGACAGGTACAACAATACATAATGAAAACGTGAATGTAACCTCGAACGCCCCCCACGAGCAGGTGGTGGGGGAGTCAGGTAAGGCGGCCGCATTTCTTGGCTCCGGCACCACATTCCCGCGCGGTGAGTGGTGAGGGCGTCTCTCATCCGCTCATACCACGCGGTACTGTCCTCTTATTTATTCCTCTTGCATAATACGACACCAAATTTTACTTGTTTTGTATGTTTGATAAATTAAATTGCTTTGGAATTTTCAAAAATGATTAACGATGTAGGGGCCTTTTCTGGCGTAGAGGCACAAGCGTGCGACTTTAAGACAGGTTGTAAGTTCGATTCCCACTGGAAGGGAGGAAATATTTTATATTTTAATTTCTTCGCTCAACACGCAATGTCTCTAGAATTCGTCTATGTCTTTAAACACAAACGAGAGCTTTTAAGTCGTGAAAGTTTCAATGTAGAGCTCCGCCAGGAAACTTTTATTGAAGCTCGATATTTGTATCCGCAACGAGACCGAGACCGAGACAAGAGGGATGCTCTCTTGTTATTGTGAAATTGAAATCAAATAAAGGTGAAACACAGTTCGAAGATAACAATGAATGTATTTAAACTTATAATGGAGTACCTTTTGTTATACTTCTGTAATATTTAATGTTGAAAGTTAGTGAATGACCTAATCGGGTCATTTTATATACTTACTTTTTGAGGGTAGGGAGATAGATTCTAGTGTTAAGAATTTCGTTCTTTACGTTCTCTCCGATTTTCGAGATATTGTGCGCTGAGTGGCGGAACTTAACGTCACCTTTGTTTTTAAGAACATTGATTGGCCGATTCAGATACATTTCTGGTAAGAGAGAATGAATTATTTTTATTTCCTCGGTCTCTAAGAAGACGAAACGCGGCGGTGAGCTACGCCTCACTCAACATGCAATATCTCAGAAATGTATCGGCAATAGGAAAGGCAGTGTCCTAACACTAGACTCTCTCTCATTACCCTGCTGTATGCGATATACAGCGTAAAGTTATAAGAACAACACAGAGCCATCACAAATACAACTCACCTATTATAACAAAAGGATTTTACTCTTTTTTTTTACTTTAGCGCCGTTTCATATAAAACAAGTCAATGATTTACGTTTCCTTACTAACAACGTCCGTCAGAGCGCGTCGGTGTAGGCGCCTGTGGGTGATGGTCTTCGCACCTGTATGCGAGCCTCTAAGCCACTTATTTCCATTTAAATGCGATTATTTTTGTGGAAACCACACCAACTTTTAGACGCTGTTCTTTCGCAATAGAACAGTGAAGGACTGTAAACGAATTAGTGGGCTCGATGCCCACCAAATGCTATGTTTTGCTTCCTATTCGCCAGTATATTGTGTTCCAAAGACGCAATGTCTAGGCATTGGGTGAAAAAGGGCAAAAAAATGTCTTAACTTTCCTTTTTAAGCCAGTTTAGAATATAATTAGTAAGTTCTATATAAAAGTGACAAAAAAAATTATCGTGCAGTTCAAAAGGGCGACGCCGCAGCCGGGTCGACACTTATATAAAAAAGAATGTACATATGTTTTTATGTGTTACTTTTACCATATAGTTTTAATTACGAAAAAGTATGTTTTATTACAGCTAAAAATCAAAATACTAAGAAAAACTTTCAATCTGGTAAATGTTAATTCCGTGTGAAACTGAAACTGAATCTGTTACCTCTAAACGACTATTGAGTGATAAACCACTAAGTACTCTCCCCACAACGAACGACTCTTATTATCGCACATATCGTTACGTAAACAGTATGAATACATTAGTTAATAAGTAATTTAAATGTAAACTGCGTTCATAATTAATGATAATAATTGCCATATTGAATAATTAACGTGTTTACGAGGAGACGAGCAAATACGCGACTCTAAGAGAGCTCTCTCTCTCTCTAACTCTCTCTAAACTAACTATGGCTGTTCTAGTTGGATACTAAAGGTAAGGAAGTGCTGAAATTTTAGTTCACTTTTTAGTTAATGATTATGAAAAATGTGATATTTCTTCTCTTAATGATCCTCGCGGCGAGGCGGCGATATTGAATTAAATAAGTAGAACGAGACGTTTACTAGACGTAATATTTTAAAGTAACATTTATATCGTTTAAATTTAAGTTTATATAAAAGTCCTTATTATAATATTAATTTAAATTTATAATTTTATAATAAGTTAAAGTTAGCTACTAGCTTTGCAGCTTAAAGGAGTTGTTGGACTAAGAAAGTAAGGTTTGACTTATTTCTGCTTGTTTCGATTATCGCTCTTGTTTGTGCTGAAATACTTTATGTTATCTTTAATCTCGAAACTCAGATAACTTAGATTCAACGGCGTTAAGTTCCACCATACTATATACAATGTCTTAACAGTTATGCGGTGCGTGATGAGCGAAATGTTTTAGCACCATTTTCTCTCTGTCTACGCTGCTATATGTGCCATATAGCGTAAAGTAAAAAGTATATAATTTTGGTAAGCTAGCTAGTCGAGGTCGGATTGGGAGTTGTTCATATTTTCGTAAAAACGTGACAGTGACATTGCGACGGGGAATGTCTTGTGGTCATGTAGACAGTGTCAGGTCGCCTCGGGGAAGCTTCATTCATTTGAAATTTTGTTGAAGCGAATAAATATATGTTGCTCGCTTAAAATAATTAAATTAAAATTGTGATTTGTTACCTTATTTTTTAATCTGAGGTCTCAACTTCTTCAGCTTTCAGCTTAGGAATAGAGACGTACGTAGAGATTTAAGTAACGAAAGATAAATAAAATAAAGTGAAAGAAACAAAAGTCACAGATCACGTATCTGTAATGATAAGGTGAAAATAATAAGCTATATAACTATGCGATTATAACGTATAAATGTTAGTAATAACATTTAATATAAAAGGCAAGTTAAAAATTTGCCAGAGTCTTCGGCTCCTCCGGCTTTGTCTTGTCACCAGAGCAAGGCAATGAAAGTACTTTATTAATGGGAATTAATTAGTAAGTTTTTTTACATTTAAATTTTATCAAGATTTAAATTAATAAAAAACTATAAAAATCAGCAGAATTCTGTAAACTTTAACTGATACAACATATTCCGAAATTTTATAAAAACAAGCTATGTAAACGTTCTACACGAGCACAACATCCGTATTTTAATGTATTTCACTTGTATTGAGTGTTCCGAGAATGTTTTAGTTTTGTTTTCATCAAACTATATACAATATTGAAAGAAGCGTCGAAGTACCGCGATATGGGTACTTGCAGTTAGGGATCTCAATGATACAGTTTTAAATAACTTGTGTATGAAAAATCACTATCATTTATTATTCTTTTTGTTAGAAAAAATAATTCACGCATTTATACAGTGCAAAGGTGCGCTATTTTCCGCTTCCCGCCCGAATTCGAAACACTGCATATTGATTGGCGGAACCTAACGCCGCGCTTTGTCAACCAGAGCGCAGTATTGACTACAATTTAAATATAATATGCACACTTCCCGTGTGGGATAAGCTGTCGCACTTGCAGTCTCTATAGTCACTGTGTCACAATGGTCTTTTTGTCTATAAAGAACATAAATAAATAAAAAAAATCTGTGTATTTAAATTTGTAATTTAATGCAATAAAACGCAAAATTTAAATAAGAAACAAAATGTTTGTATGTTAACATTTTGTAAACACAACATCTAAGTAAAAAAATATTTGAATATATTTTCCCGGCAGGGAATCGAACCCCAGTCTCCGCGGGGATATTTAAACAAAATCAACTATACGAAACATGAAGGTGGCGGTGGGAGTGCGGGCCTCACTGCTTCATACATAAATAGATGAACGCTGACAACGGACAAATTATTTTAATTTGAAGACTTTCTCAAATTCTATCTCAAAAAATTTTTTTAGTAATTTTCCTTTATTTACATATCTACGTAACAGCTTAGATGTAATATGTGGTATTGTTACTTCTGACTCTGACTGTGTGGGTTCTTACTTCTTATCCTACTCGACAAATATTTCTATTACTTGAATATTTTCATAGACACCGTCGCAGCGCAGTGGGACATCGTTTGTTGGGAATCGGGGACAAGAATTATTTTGATTACGTTCCCTCAGTCTATATTATACTGCTTGAACCTATTACAAACAATAAATATTTACAAAATACGCGTTATTATCTTAAAATACACTATTATAAAACTCCACATCGACTTGAGTACCTACTACTACTCAATAATAAAAACAAACCGCAGTTACAACTCGCGGTTATTTCTTATTCATTGAATTTTCTTCTCCGCAGATTGTTTCTTGAAAATCTACCATTTAACTGTAACACGTTCCAATTTAAACTTTATGGAAAGAGGAATTAGGTTAAGAGTTGTTTAACACGAGTGACAGCTTGGTAACGGTTAAGCCTTAAAAGTAATTGAAGTTCTTAAGAATATGTTTAGTCGGTCTGGTCGTCGTCGCTGAGGCCCCAATATTCTTCACCGCATTGTATTAAGAAAGAATTTAACTTCAAATGTATTCTTTGAACTTTTATGTTTTACACTTTTTTGGAATCTCTATAAGTTCTGGTCTCACTACATATGTCACACGATGGAGGCAGGATTAGATTCAATTCCATTTGAGTGCATTCTTTTTTGTTGATATCCGCCACTCAATACGATGTTACGGAGATTTGGCGTAAAGTGGGAAACGGAGTGTTTTAATACTCTTTCCCTGCTATGCAGGAAAGTAGAAAAAAATTAAAGTGTTCTTTCTAGGGTCCCGTAACTCAAGAGGTTTTACCTTTACGGAACCCTTATAGGATCCCTTATAGGATCACTTTGTTATGTGTCTGTTCGTCTGTCGAGGCCAGTTAACTCGAGATCGTAAATATTCAAGTCTACGGTCCATTGTATACTAGTAGGTAATTGTAAAAAAGCGACAGTTGAGTTTTTAACCGGCCAAACCTATTGGGTACTTCCCGTGGATCTATAGTTACGAGATTTGGCACGAAGTGAGAACTTACAAAAAATCATTACAAAATGAGTGCATTCGCCCGCAATCTGAAGTTTAACAAGTTCATTCGTCCCACTCGCACTTGACAGGTATTTTCAACAACATTTAATTCATAATCTTCTAGTTAAAAATTGATTATTACATTTTCGCCAAAAACTTCGAAGTTCAGATTACTTTTATCTTAACTAACTTGGTAACTTATCCCAGTTAAAGTCAACGTACAACAACATAACAACTAAATACGCTTGATACGCAATCATTCTACACGGACGCTACATGGCCCGGACGAGTAGTGATGTGCAGAGGATATCACGACGGTGATGTATCATGAGGAAGGTATCTCCAAGTTGTCAACAACGTAATGTAGTATGAAATACGCCGCTGCTCGCCGCCTGGCGTCGCGCCAGCCGTACCAGCTACACCAGCCATACGTCACTGCGGAGACTCCAGCGGAGAATGCATTGTAACGATATTGGTAATATGAGGACGATTAAATCAGTTTAATAAAATAAAATGGTTAGGTTATGTTAGTTAAAATGAAACGTTTAGATGTAGGTATTATTTAAAAACAGATAAATCGACTTAAAATTTGGCAATTTCTCTTTCTAAATATTTCAAAAATTACTAAGTCGATTTTGATGTAACTTAAACCATTTCCTGATATCGAATTATATATATATTGTTTTTGCTTAGTTTTATGCATACATATAACAAAGTAGGGAACTTAGTCTCAAGGTCCCCGTCCCCATTTTCTTCGCTTCGACCATTGACCATCTTCGGCATTGGTTTCGACCGCCCAATACCTTTAAGCGGTCGAAGCCGCGTGTAAAAAAAATATTCAATTTTCTTACATAAATTGTAACCTGTGTTACTCTGATGTACAAGCTATATAAATATAACGTTTCAACTAAATGTGTTCAATAGTTTGTGCGTGAAAGTTTAACAAATATCAATCATCTCACTAACTTTCACAATTATAATATAAATAGGATAGTAGGAAGTGACTATCTTATCTCTATATATAATAAGACAGTAAAAATATTTTGTCTGTACATTTAGTAATTTTGACTGAAATGGATAGAGGGACACTTAAAAAGAATAATAGAAAGCAAAAAGATTTTTTTTGAATTTCTTGTCTGTCTGTCTGTCTGTCGACATATTTTTATCCACATTTTTCTCTGAAAGTACTAAACCGATTTACTTGAAAATTTCACCAATTGCTTTGTTTTAACTCAACTTAACTACTAAAGTTTAGTTCATCAAAATCGGTTTATTAAAAAAAAGTTATCGTCATTTGAAAGAAGTCGTAATTAATTCAACACAGAGATAAAGAACGATCTTGAAAGAAATATCAAGTAAATACAAAGATTTTTTGGTTGGTTCGTTCATCTCTATTTTATATAATAAGACAGTAAAAATATTTTGTCTGTACATTTAGTAATTTTGACTGAAATGGATAGAGGGACACTTAAAAATAATTATAGAAAGCAAAAAGATTTTTTTTTAATTTCTGGTCTGTCTGTCTGTCTGTCTGTCTGTCGACATATTTTTGTCCACATTTTTCTCTGAAAA
Organism: Heliconius erato x Heliconius himera; assembly: GCA_013421005.1. NCBI lineage: Eukaryota > Metazoa > Arthropoda > Insecta > Lepidoptera > Nymphalidae > Heliconius > Heliconius erato x Heliconius himera. The sequence goes on along the minus strand of JAATLQ010014934.1, from coordinate 12,438 downwards.
TACTGAACCGATTTACTTGAAAATTTCACCAATTGCTTTGTTTTAACTCAACTTAAATACTAAAGTTTAGTTCATCATAATCGGTTCATTAAAAAAAAGTTATCGTCATTTGAAAGAAGTCGTAATTAATTCAACACAGAGAAAAAGAACGATCTTGAAAGAAATATCAAGTAAATACAAAGATTTTTTGGTTGGTTCGTTCATATAATATATGTAACTAATTTAAAAACACAATAGTTAATATGCAATTATTACAGTTATTTTACAAAGAATATTATGAATCCTTTAAATCAATAATTTAACGTTTAAGGCTGTTTCTGAATGAGTAAATTAAATTATTCACTGACATCAGTACATTTAACAGAGTATATTATATAGGTAAAAAGAACATAAAGTTACAAAAATATATACGTGTAATAAATAATTAGCTTTATGTATATTTTATAAATATCAAATATTAACAAATTCAAATCAAAAATTCTTTGACGATAATATCGTAAAAAAAATCATATTAGAAGTCATTATAGTTGTCAATCAATTCTGCTTATTAAATCAATAATCATGTATTTTAAGCGGGCGAAGCCGTGGGCGAGCCGCTAGTAATAAATAAATCAATTCTAAGTTACAAATTTAAATAGGACATAATAACATAAATATTCTCCCGCAATATATTTAAACCGACGACCACCTCATTTAGTTCACTAAAGAAACAAAACCAAATATGCTACAATAACAATGAGTACTTAAATAATAAAATAATACTCAAGTTCCTAAGAAACGGTAATAATAATGTTAATGTGTGAGGTCAGGACCGTGAGGCGGTTGTGAGGCGGCTGTGAGGCGGCTAATGTGATAACTTCGAGTCCTTCACGCCGCCGCGAGCTGCGAGCACCGACGAGGAGCCGTGTGATGGCTCCATTAAAACTTTATAATGCTAATAACTATGTGTAAATATGTATAATGAAATCGGGGAATCGATTTTAGATTAGTTGTAAGAATAGTTACAAGGTAAGGCTCTAAACACATTGTTGATTATAACATTATTTTAGTATAGCGGTGTAGGCAGAGGGAACCTAGTGTTAAGACCGCCGCAACGCCGCGCTTTGTCTACTGGTAGACAAAGCGCGGCGTTGAGGGGAAGTAAAACAATTTAATTGTAAGATGTGTTAAAAAAGATATATCAGCTTCAGTTTATCCTTAAATAATGTAATATAGTTATGGTTAGTTGTAGGTGATGTGAGGCTGCATAGCTCTGAGTTTAGTATGTAAGCGCGACGGGTTTTGCATTTGACTGTTGTAAAGTCAAAATATTTTTAGATATCATCATGACAGAACATTGTTCATGAGGGGGTCAGTCCGGATTTCATTTAAATCCGTTTCACTTTGTTGTGTCTATAGAAGTTTGCTGTCCGATTTCACCTTCCTTTTTGAAAACTGTCTTATTTCGTTTATCAGAGCATAGCACTGGTCTAAACTATCGGACCTCGTGGCGACCACTGATGGTCAAGTCGCCAATGGCGTCGTGTCTGCCCCTTCACCAATCACACCCCAACGTACTATTATCATTCTGCTGAGTGGGAATCGAACCCACAACAGATAGACACTGGTCCACTTTAAGTATAATATCATTACACTCGTACAAGTAACTGAAAATTAACCGAAACGAAGTCGAAATACTCTTAGTACATAAATTGAATTACAACTAATATTGTATTACAACTAGACTAACTTGTTTATTTCTAAAATACTAGAAAAATGTAAAAACAAAATAAAACTATGAAGCATCACGTGACGAATTCCTATTGTAAAGTAAACAATTTTAAACAAACGAAAACAATTTTAAACAAACACACCTGAAACTCACAAAAAGCTTGTTTCCTCCGAAGGTACTGTAATTATCAGTTCCTGCATTGTATCGATTAGCTGTAAGCTCTCGAAGCTTTATTTAGGCAGCTGCAGTACGAAAAACGAAACCCAGACATTGCGCTCTGTTATCTACTCGTATGTATTTTTTATTTATTTATTCGCTCAATACTACTAATAAAGAAACTAATATCAAAAGGCAATGCATAGATTATAATAACATTAAGGTCATTAGAAGCCATCATGGTGCAGGGGTACAGGGCTTGACCGTAAGCACAACGGCTTCTGGGCCCGATTCTTGTTCAGGGAATTAATTACTTTCATTTTCGGTTCCTCGCTCTGATGACAAGAAAAAGCGAGGCGTTAGGTTTCATCACTCAATATGCAATGTCTTGAAAAGTGTCGGTACTTAGAGAACGAAGACTATTAATTAGGTTTCCTCTTCCTCCTACGCGAGATACAGCGTGAAGTTCAGAAACAACTGGTAATAACCTCGCAATATTTATGTTTATTCTTTGACAGATATTCTTTGCACAACATAATTTGCACGTAAATTGAGTCGTTTTTCAGATATAATAGTAATAAAGAGCTCCGTAAAGTCGCGCGCAGAGGCAGTACGCGGTGAGCATCTCTCCGCGGCGCTGCGCTAGCTGGCGACGCTCCAGCTGCTTAGACTAGTCTATAGCGGGCTCACGAGTGGGGCCACTATAGAGGCGGGGTCGGTGCGGATATTTAGTATTACAACGCTTTTTAGAATAATATATGTATTTTTCAGCTCGACACCAGTTACTCTTCTCAACTCACTTATGGGCCGTTCAATGCACAAAGTGATTAACTCCACAAAACATAGTATGAGGATATACGATGTTAAAATATGCATCATTTTTAAAAACTTGCCTTAAAATATTGCTTTAAATTAATATTTTATATTGTTTAAATAAATATCATAAAACATATTTTATATAAAACTAGAGGGCGCGCGCGGCTTCGCCCGCTTATTAGGAGTGAATTCTAAAAAAACCACGAAACACGTGTTCAATAAAATATTTTTAACGGTCTGAATTTAAATTTTTATAAAAATCAGTGGCAATTTAAAGATTTTTCCATATAAACTTTTAACCCCTTATTTGAACCCTTAGGGGGTGAATTCTTAAAAACTATGAAACACGTGTACAATGAAATATTTTTAAGAGTCTGAATTTCAAATTTTATAAAAATCGGTACAAATTAAAATTTTATTCCATACAAACTTTCAACCCCTATTTCGTCCCTTTAGAGTTAAAATTTTTCAAATTCCCTTCTTAGTGGATGTCCAGAATATGAAAATAAGCATCTGCCCAAATTTCACGTTTCTACGCACAGCGGTTACGGCTCTGCGTGCGTCTTACCTCAGTCAGTCAGCACAAGTCCTTTTATATATATAGATAATATAAAATTTATAAAAATGAAGGGAAAAGGGAGGAGAAAGGCGGAAAAATCTATCGCCAGAAAAAGGTTATGAAAGAGTAGACATTCTATACTATATATTAGGTAATTAATATTAAAAGGTCGTTGTGGCATAGTGTTACAGTAACTTATTTAAAACGAGACTGTTGTGAATTCAATTTCCAGTAGGAACAAGACAAAGCGCGATATTGAGTTCCACCACTGAACGCGCCACGTCTTGGACATTGGGCGGAAAGTGGGAAACGAAGTGTCTCGGAGAATGTCCTCGAGATGAGAGAATGGAGAGTCTGATAAAAAAAATACAAATTGATAGCCCCTAGTTTCAAAGGCACACTGCAGTATGCGAGCCATCGACCAAGTTTGTTGGAGCCGGGACACTCTTTAAACTTCTCAACTCCGGCTTCCCGCTTCATACAAACACTAACACGAACTCAATTGCGGACTTAAGATTTTATTTTTATACATTTGTTTAGCGTATTTTTATTCAATCTTTTATAATATTGGTGGTTTAATGGAAAATATATTATACTTCAACATTTTCCTTTACATTTCATTATAGGTTTCGTCGTTTTATAGTTAAAGTTATTGTTATATTCGATACTACAATTAAATACTGGTGAAGATACTGCTGTAAATAGATAAATTGATGTGATTAAGAAATTCCTGTGCAATAATATTTAGAGGTCGCAGTTGCGCAGTGGTATGTCTACATTTGTGGCAGTGTCAATTCTAACCATAAATCACTTATATCGCGAGCTATATTCAAATATTTTTTATTTTTATCTGGAAATTTGGGTGGATTAGGTTCCATCCAGGACTCAGTCTTCCCAAATATGTGCCGGATACAACCAGGAGCTAATAAAATTTAAAAAAAAAAGAAATAAAAAGAAAAACTGTGGCCCTCTTGTAGTGCGCGTTCGATAGCCACTCAGGGGAATATTTACTATTTTCATTTCCTCGCTCTGGTATAGAGGCCATCGCGGCATTGAGGTGTGACACTCAATCCGCACAAAGAATACGGTGGCAAGTGGGGAACATAGTAACACTAGGGTCCCTCTGCTTACCTTACTCCGTGCGGGATACAGCGTGAAAAAAGTGTTAAATTGAACTCCATTAAAATGTTTTAGGTAGTCTGAACTTTATGCAGCAAATTCATTATATTGAACTAATAAATAATAACTAACATTGAACGTAAAATAATAGCAAAAGCGAGCCATTTTGTAAGCGTAAAGTAATTACAGAACCATGACGAAGAACTTACACCAAAACTACTTTAAATTACAGCACAAAGTAACAACGGCGTAGCTCTAGTGGGATCTACATACGAGTATGTCTACTTCAGGGTTTTAAGACAATTTGGAATTATTGCGAGTTCGTCGTAAACACTCGTCGATGGAGAACAGGTACTAGCCCGTGGGAAGGCGCGGGTGGCGCCAGGAGTACTTACATAGAGACTTGCTTATTTTATTCTGTTTCACGCTTTTTCCCGCAAATAACTTAGTAAGGCATCCCGCATAAAATAGGATAGGTAGAGAGAATCTCCGTTTTTTTAATGCGCCTCAATTAAAATAATGTTAATATTTACGCAGTTATTTAAATCCATTTTTCTCGACAATCAGATATTGTCACGAACAAGACGAATAAATAAAAGATATAAACCGTTCAGCTAATATTACGTCAGTCATCGTTAGCTCAAGAAGCGAATTTCAATATTAATTTCCATTTCCAAATGACAAGTCAATTCTGTCTAAGGATTTACAACATTTTTGAGAACGACATAAATGACTTCATTAACGTCACTTATACGTTAAGCTTTTTATTAGCGATGATTTTGTGAATAGTTTTGTTGTGACTCAGTTCGTTGTAAGAGGCAAAGTAGTTTGTGACAGAAGTCGGGAAACAAGTCCTGTTTGAAGAGCAGTCCTAATATAACACCTACTCTATTGGCACAGACGCGTTAATAAATATTTTCTCTAAAATTAAAAATACCTGGATAGTCTATTGTATGAAAATTTGTAGTTTCACGTCGTATCCCGCAGCAGGGTGTACACAGGGAACCTAGTAATGACTTCGCCCAATTCCTAACGGACGGACTTTCTACCCCATTTTCATGTCAATGCGTGTTGAGTGGCGGAAATAAACGGTGCGCTTTGTCTCGTTACAAAGGAAAGGAAATGAAAATATTAAATATATCATTCCCCCAGTCGGAATGGAACTCACAACCGTTGTGTTCACAGTCTCGCCCTTGTGCCACCGAACCGCGACGGCCTCAAGCACACCGGCCACTTTATATACTCACTATATATAGAATAATTTAGTACAGCACGTTATTGTAGTAGATATATGTATGTATGTATATAACGTTTACCAAACTCTTCGATCAGCAACCAAGTAATGTGGAACGAAGACCAACTCCTCGGTCGCACTAACGAGGCATTGTTGATGCAGCGGTACATTAGAGCAGACCGCACGCACGTCGCCCTCACCCCTCCCCTCCGGCGGCCGGCCCGACCCGTCCAATGCGCCACCTGGGTGTTATGTGTCGATTATAAGGTACCGACGATGTAGGGGAAGATAGGGAAAACAAGCAAGTGTCTGTTTTTGCTTGCAAATTATTTGTTGCAAATTGTCACGCAAAGTTCTGAGATAACAAACATAAAAAATACAGTCGAATTGATAACGTCAAAAATACTGAACTGAATTCCATCAAATTTGTACAGGACCAGCTCTGGAATATTCCCTATTAAATGGAACAAAAGTATATAAATAGATTTATCCAATATTAACGAGATTATTCGAGAAACTTAATAAAAAATATACACGTCAAATTGAGGACAAGAAGTTACAAAAACCGAAGGACCGAAAGAACCGAGGTTTCCTTCGGTTTTTTGTCAATTAAAAATGAAAGACATTTTTTATAGGGATAGAGAGCGAATAGTAGAACAGTAGAGCCAACCCTCCGTGATTTTATAAAGCCTAGTCTCTGTGCGCACACACCCGACACCGGTAAGAACTAGTTGTTGGAGCGCCTACGAACATATTAGGAGCAAATAATATTTTGTACACATTAGATAATTAAAATTATATATTGTTCTTATAAATTGTTCTTGGCAGTTGCTGCTTTTAACTTTAATATATCACATTTGTAGGCGCTTGTAATGTATTAGAGTGTAGAGGTGTCTGTCGGGGGGTGGGGGTAGTACTGTTTATTGCATCTTAGTTGCCTAATAACTGCCAAAGCAAGAAAGATTACCTTTATGTTATCAATATCACTACGAATTATAATTTGTGGTAAAGTCAGAACAGAATACGATAGCTATATAGATAACGATATAACATCATCATCAAAAAATATACATATTTCCTGCACACGAGCTCGACCTCTCTCAATTCACGTGGTGTGATCCCTCAGTCCTCACTCCGACGGCTTTATTACGAATGTTG
>JAATLQ010014933.1:6952-17893 GCA_013421005.1 Heliconius erato x Heliconius himera | reverse complement strand
AAAGAACGCGCATATCCTCACTTTAAAAGCCAGCAACGCACCTATAGGTCTTCTGGTGGCTCTCCTATTACACAGGGTCATGGGTGGGGTGATCAGCATCTGGTGACTAGTTAGTTCGTTTGCTTAGTCTTTTCCATAAAACGAAAATTAGATTGATTTAAGGCCAGATGAAAATTCTTGTGAATTTTATCCATCTATTAATAATATCAAACCTAGTCTCAAATAGTATCATAATTCAAAAAACCAAAATATCTAGAAAAACGCGTTTGAAATTTATGCAAGCCTAATTTTTCACTCAATTTTTGGATCATAACTCAAAAAGTAACAAAATTATTGCAATATGATTTTGAGAAAGTTATTATGATTTTTGAAGCTCTTTTAAATGGTATAGTAGATCTATTAAAAATATATTAAAAAAATAAAAAATATTCAGTTGTGTCACTTTATGGATAAAATGTTGTAATTATGTCACTCGTACCATCTAAGTTTAAATAGTAAAGTAATAAAATTATGCCACTACTTGAGATACTATTTTAAGATATTTTGAAACTAATAGTACAATAAACGAGATTTTCAATTTTTTTGAATTGTGACACTATTTGAACCAAGGTGCGATATATAGATAGTTCACATGAGCAATCGGTTTTAAAGTTTACCATTGGCACATTGCATGGAGTGCAGTAGTCCTTTTGGGGAATGGAGGGGATATGTACTAAATACCAAGCGTTGCTTGAGATGAAACGGGCATGTTGCGCACCGGCAACTGTCTATTCCTGAAAGAAGACCCCAAACGCTCAAGGAAGGATACCATGGCTGGATACCATGTTGCTGGACCTAAGAGTCAATGAACTCACTACCGAGGATATTGAAGACCAAAACAACGTGGAGTCAACGTGGACTCATTTAATTATGCACTATAATATACTTCTGTATACGAGTATATCAAGATGATCAATAAAAATTGTTGAATCTATTCGATTCTCCAAAATATGTCCTGGTATTATATGGAACTCATTACAAGGCAGCTTGTAAATTAAACAATATAAATTTTGTAAATAAAATAAATAGCAACCAACATGTTTATCTTTTTTCAGCGTCAAGCCTTATCCCGTATCTAATCAAGACTGGGTACCAGCCAATTCTAGGTAGGTAGATCTCTATCTACCTACCTAGAATTAGCGTTTTATTATTATAACACTATAATATAATTATTATTATAAGACTAGACCTCTGTCTCATGTTATAAGACACTTTGTTTCCCACTTTCCGCCAAATTCTAGAGGTATATTATTGTATGTTGAGTCCGCACTTATTCGAGAGTGTCTTATTCAAAATTCAAATTCAAATAATTTTATTCAAAATAAGAAGGTACATGCTTCATTTTTTGAACGTCAAATAATTTACCACCAGTTCACTAAAGTTAATCAGGAAATTATTCCCACCTGTGGAAATTGAATCCTTATTTAGAAAACGTTTAAAAATTTGAATGTAGCGGGACGCGAACCCGTGCCTCCTGGAAACCGACCAGGCGTTCTGACCACTAAGCCATACGTTCTCATCAAGCTACGTCGAAATTTTATACGCTTGTTACAACTTATTTATGTTGTTAGCATCTGTATTTATTTATGTTTGGTGCACGTTCCATAAAAATCGATTCAGGTATTTTTAGTAATCCATCTTTTCTCTTTGGAACAAATTTATTATGTTTTTCTTCTTCGATTAAACATTAACAAATGTAATAAAATAACATCATTATTTTTTATTTCATGTCAACTATATTTAAAATATTAATCTTTTTTCTGGCTAAATTCATTAAATAATTTTAAACACAAAATATTTCCTTCCTTTGACAACATGGACACTTTGAATAAATAAGTATCGTAAAAAAATTTATTTCCCATAAGTGATTTGGCAGTGGTGTCAAAATTGACAACGCTTATGTAAGGCCCCTGAAATTAAATACCAAAAGTTATTTCAAGTATTTTTTACACAAAAAAAATATTAAATATATTTGTGCTAATATTATAAAGCTGAACAGTTTATTTTATACTAGAGTCCAGTCGTGGCGCAGCGCAGGGGCACAAGATGTAACTGGAAACGCGGCGGTTGTGGGTTCGATTGCCACTTGAGGAAATGAAATATTTATTAATAAAAATTAAAGCGCGGCGGGAATGCAGTGTCTTAACAGTAGATTTTTTTTTCATTTGATTTTATTTAATTTCATTTTAAATTATAATATAGATAAAGTCGTGGTGCAGCGGCACGAGGTGTGACTGTAAAACCGACTGGTTGTGGGTTCAATGCCCACTCGAAGAGTTGAAATATTTACTTAAATTTATAGTTCTATTTCTTCGCTCTGGTGGTGAGGTTGAGCGCGGCGTTGAGTTCTGCCACTTAACACGCAATGCCTCCAGAATTCGGCAGAACGTGGGGAACGGAGTGTCTTAGCACTAGGTTCCCTCTGCCTACCCTGCTGTGTGCGGGATACAGCGTGAAGCTGATTTATATAGATAAAGTATATACTATGTCATCGGAAAAAAATATAAAATAAGTGTGTGCTAATATTATAAAGCTGAACAGTTTCTTACTACCATATGCCTAGTTATTATTTATGTGATATAGATAAAGCAATACACATTTCAAACCTTTTTCACGAAGCAATTGGGCGATTTGTAATAATAATTTATCATGGCGGCGATTGCGAAGTGCTTACAGGGATCATTTAACTTGTAAGTCCATAAAACTTTTTGAGTGTTTCCCGACATTGTGAACATTACAATTTTTATCTAAAAATGTTAAATAATTTTATGTTTATAATAATATAATATAAAAAAGAAAGCATTATTAGGGCTGTCGTGGCGCAAGGGCACAAACGTGCAATTGTAAATGTGATGGTTGTGGGTTCAATTTCCAATGGGGGGAAAGATATTTAATTACATTGTTTATAATATTTCCATTCCCTCGCTCAACGCACAATTACTCAAAAATACGACGGAATGTGGGTAACAGACTTATCTTAATGGGTAACGTAGTGTTTCAAAAATACGTTACGAGGCTCACTCTACTTACCCTGCTTTGTGCAGGATACGACGTAGACGTCCATTATATATTATTTAGGTTCACACGTAATATAAATAAAAAAACCGGACAAGCGCGGGATTCCCCCACCGAGGGTTCCGTACAAAAAATGGAGGCCTCAAGAATTTTCTGTAAGACTTTTCTGAAATTCAAGCTTAGCTTAGATAGAGCTCTTTCATCTGATACCTCACTTGAATTAGCGATTTTAATACCACATGTTGCCCCCTTAGGCCATTTTTTTTTTAGGATTTAACCATAAATGTATAGTTTTCAGATTTTTATGTAGCTGAAAATTTTAAAATTTCTAGGTTAATCGGAAATATCTACCCTATTAATTTTGATTCCCTTAATAGTAAACGAAATACGCGTTTTTTACTATTTAAGCCTATTATTTCTTAGAATTTAACCACAAATGTATAGTTTTCAGATTATTTCCTGAATACTAGAAGTACTTACTACCTGTAGATGCTAGCTGCCAAATTTCATAATTGTAGGTTAGTCAGAAGTACTTTATTAATTTTGATCCTATTCATTTTGATTAGTGTCGAAATACAAGTTTTTTGGTATTATCCACACTTAGGCTTTCCTAAGTGTGGATAATACCAAAAAACAAAAAAAATACTTATTTAGAAAACGTATAAAAATTTGAACGTAGCGGGACTCGAACCCAAACGTTCTCATCAAGCTATGTCGAAATTTTTATACACTTATTACAACTTATTTATGTTGTTAGCATCTCTGTAGGGAAATTTTTACAAATTTTCACTACCCAAAGATAAATACTAAGAATTATCGAAATTATCGAAAAAGAGAATACTATTTAGTATTTACTAAATATTTCTAAACATTTTTAAAGTGTTAATCTACACTTAGGAAAGAAAAATACTTATTTAGAAAACGTATAAAATTTTTGAACGTAGCGGGACTCGAATCCGCGCCTCCTGGAAACCAAGCAGGCGCTCTGACCACTAAGCCACACGTTCTCATCAAGCTACGTCGAAATTTTTATACGCTTGTTACAAACACAATACAATAAGTAAGTTTTTTAGTATTTAAGGCTATTATTTTTAGGATTTAACCACAAATGTATAGTTTACAGATATTTCCTGAACTAGTACTGCCTGTAAATGCTAGCTGCCAAATTTCACAATTCAAGGTCAACCGGAAAAACCCTATAAATTTTGTTTCCCGTTATAGTATAAAAATACACGTTTTTTGCGATATAAACGGACATATCTTTTTTCTATGTAAATATAGTAGGTATATCACGTTTACAGTTACACGCTTCTCCCTCTGCGCCACGACGGGCTCCTTTATTCAATATTAATGTTATTGTTAGTAAAGCTCACCTCATCTATATGAGTATTAGTAAGGTGATTTATGTTAAATACTCCAGATCTCCTATCGACATCCATATCTAAGGTGACATTGGTCAAATTCTTTCGTTTCGGTCCATTACAAAACTCATATTTTGTAACAGTAACAGTGTAAGGGCCCTGCAAAAATACAAAAAATAATTTTACATAGTTATATGTAATAGTTTATACATTATAGATAAACTAAGTAAATAATAGCAATAATAATTTACCATCGATTACATTACGAATACAAATTTTTAAAGTGTTATTCGACACTTAGGACAGAAAAATACTTATCTCTATATATAAAAAAACAGTAAAAATATTTTATCTGTACATTTAATCATTTTGGCTGAAATGGATATAAAACACTTAAAAAAATAAAAGAAAGGATTTTTTTTTATTATATACATTATATATTTTATATTTCTTGTCTGTCTGTTTTCTTGTCTTTGTCTATTTGTATGGTCACATTTTTCTCTGAAAGTACTGAACCGATTTACTTAAAAGTATCATCAATTGTTTTTTTTAACGTTTAAAGTTTGTTTCATCAAAATCGGTTCATTAAAGAAAAAGTTATCGTCATTTGAATGAACTCAAGGCATTAGCTTGCCTGCGAATGTTATATAGCATTCGCGCTGGTAAGATTCTTGGCCAAAGAATGACATTCGGAACGTCTTGGTTATATGACTGTTGATAAAAATATATATATTTTATACAATAAAGTAAACAAAATTGAATTGTTAGTGGAGATTACCTTCATAAATCATAACAGATAAGTTTAAGTCGTAATTAATTCAACACAGAGATTAAGAAAGATTTAATCTTTGCAGAAATATCAAGTAAGTACATATGTAGATTATTTTGTTCGTTCGTTCGTTGGATATAAATCTATATAAAAATGCCTTAAAACATCCTTTCTACGTGTACATTGTAATAACTACATATTTACCAATTGTACATTTAGCTAATAATATATGTAACTAATTTAAAAACTGTACAGGAGTTAATATGCAATCATTACAGTTATTTTACAAAGAATATTATGAATCATTACCCAAATCAATAATTTAACATTTAAGGCTGTTTCTGAAGCTATAAATTAAATTATTCACTAACATCAGCACATTTAACAGAGTTTTAAAATTATGATGAGACGTACATAACAGGTAAAAAGAACGTAATGTTACAAAAATATATACGTATAATAAATAATTTGCTTTATGTATATTTTATAAATATCAAATATCAACATTGATTATATTATTTAATTCAAAACAATCAAAAAATTACTATAGAAATTACGATAATGAATTAAAAAATCATTTTAGAATATTACAGATTAAAGTAATAAAAAATCATATTAGAAGTCATTATAGTTGTCAATCAATTCTGTTTAATAAATCAATAATCATGTAGTTTAAGCTGCTGCCTGCTGTGTGCGAGGATACAGCGTGAAACCGATTAGATTTTTTGAGTACTTACAAAATTATTCGCAGGTGTCATAATGCTAATTCTTATTACTGAAACTATTATTAACAAATCAAAACATATAGCAAAGCGCATATTGTAGTATGTAGGATACTAAACAGTATTTGATAGCTACTGTAAATAAATCATTAGAAGTAATATAAATTTTGCATAAATCTATATATAATAATAGCTACCTTGTTACCAGGGCTTGCAGAGGACATTTATAATATATAATACTAGCGGCCACTAAGTGCGCATCGGATTCGCCGACAGAGGGTTCTGTACCATTTCAGGATTGTGATTTGGAAATACCTTATAGATTATGATGATTTAGATGATGATGATTCGGCGAAAAAAGTTAACAAACTTACGTTAGCGGGCTTATATAATTATTTAGTATGAATGAACTACAAATATAAGTTTTTAATGATTTTTTTCATAAATTACTAATAAGTTTATAATAATATAATAATCTGATATTAAATTCAATCCTAAAAATAAATTGGTTAAGCTGTTTTGGCTATGCAATAAAATATAGTAATTCAAGTGTTTTGGGTATTTAAATGTTAAGTGTTTTAGTGTTTTGAGATTTGATTATCGTATTTAATACAAACATGTTTAGTTATTTCACATATGTCTAGGTCAACCGTAACTGCACGCAAACTGTAAACGTAGTTTTTCCCACATAAATTCCGATTCCGCAAAAATTTCGGGTTAAAATATTGCTCCGCAAATCTCTATCAATTATTGAGAAATTTCAAGCACTACATGTCGGCTTGAGAGAGTGCTAACTCACATTGGAGAATCCTAAATCTTGAAATCTAGTTTTATTTATTTATTTATTTAATCTCGAGTTTTTCCCATCACCATAATAATAATTTATATAAGCAATATCAAACAACAAAACATTGAAAACTTAAGTTTTTGCCACATTTTACAGTTATAAGATAATTCTTTTAGAAAGTAGAAAAACAACATACTTTAAATTGATATAACTTTTTTTTTTATCAAAATAGTCTTTATGTTGCTCCACAGCCCCCTCTATCTTTCTCCGGAGTCCGGAGCGGGCGGGATAAACAGGAAGACAGACAAAAATGTTAAAATTGCTTAATTGTATTTTGTTATCGTGTAAATAACTATATGCGCTTGAAAAAACACAGTTACGTTGATATCAAAGACATACCCTTTAATTTTATTTAACTATGACGATCTGCACCTTAATTTGCTTGCACTTTATGCCCGTGATGAATGGAAAATCAAAAAGATGTGGGCAGCCATCCATTGACATATTATTTTTTTTACAACTTAGAATCGAACTCACAACGGTGACATATGAGAAGCCAGACACTATTTTATTCTATTCCAATGCGCTACCATGATATTAATGATTAACATTCACTTTAAAAAACATAAGAACATTATTATTTTGACAACCCTAAATAATATGATCACAAAACACGACATTATGAATGGAACACAATAATATTGACAGATAGAAATCTAGAATAATCATGTACAGTTACTGTTAGAGCGTCTAACGCAACGCGTTATAGTACGGGATGCGAAGATGCTAACTCGGGATTTCCTCGATCGTCATAGAGATCTATTGGGTTGCCAAGTTTAGATGATAACAAGAAAAAAATGTCATACAATGCATATCTTTAGATCGGTGGAGTGAGCGGCTGCATGGACATACTCAAGCGCGTCAGATATTGCTATCATTAATTTCCTATGTATTCTTAATAATGTAAATATTTTAATCTGACTGTTTCCGTGATGGAGGTGGTCGTATGTAAGAGTTAAAAATGAAAACAAAAAACATCAAGCGCGTCAGATTAAGATTATAAGGTATATATGGTTCATCTTCATGCCCTAGACCTGCTATCTCATAATCTGACGATTATCTGAAGGCACTTGCTTAATCTGACAATTATTAATATTTTTTTAAATCAATAAAATAAACAAATCAGCTTTACGTTGTATCCCGCACACAGCAGGTATAGGCAGAGGAAACCTATATTAAGACACTCTATTCCCCACATTTTTATTACTTCGACTTGTGAATTTCGTCAGATTATATATTTTTCGTAGTCTTTGAATTATTCCCTTCATAATAAAAGAAAAATTAGCCACGCTCGAGAATGTCCAGATAACGTTTTTTTTTTACAACTTTGTAGCCCTCCCCCTTCTTTACGTTACTCTTAAATTGTCAGATTAGTGGAAATAACAGAAATATTTACGTATAAAATAACTATATCTTGCAGAAAATAGACTACAGTTACAAATTTTAATATAATTTGCTGTACTCTTATGCCTTTTGGTATATTGTATCTTTTCCTATTATTTTATATGCCTTATTAAGCGTGGTAAAATACTAGTGATTAGAATGATCATTCAATTTTTCACTTAATTTTTTTCACTTTCGACTAATTTACTGACAATACAGAGTGTGAGACAGAATCTAACGACAAACTTTGTTTATAAATTAAATTAGCTTCACGCTGTATCCCGCACACAGCAGGGTAGGCAAAGGGAACCTAGTGTTAAGACACTCCGTTCCCCACTTTCTGCCGAATTCTGGAGGCATTGCGTGTTGAGTGGCAGAACAACGCCGCGCTTAATCTCGACACCAGAGCGAAGAAATGAAAATATAAATTTAAGTAAATGTTTAAATTAAATTAATTTTTTTTTTTTTTTTTTTAAGTAAATATTTCATCTCCTCGAGTGGGGATCGAACCCACAACCAGTCGGTTTTGCAGTCACACCTCATGCCGCTGCGCCACGACCGGCCTTTATTTATTTTGTAACTTTGTTTATTTTGTATTTATATCAAATAAGATCAAATTTATTTGTGATGATCATGTATATCAAATCCTTCAGCAACAATTGTGTTGTATTTTTAACTATTCCTATTTCTATTCCTGTGTTGTCTGTAAGAGATTACTATCAGCAATAACCGCCTTTGCACGCTCTGGATTGTTTTTAAGATTGTCTTTATTTTTCTCTGTAACAGCTTTGTGTGCAAAAAAGTTTATCTATCTATCTATCTATTCCCGGTTACAGTGGACGAGGCATAAGAGGTATGCTAAGACCGTAGCATTTGGCGCTTTAGCACACGATTTAGCATGTACCTAACTTACTCTACCTTAATCTGATGCGCTCGAGAATTTCAGATGATCTTTTTTTTTACTAATCTGATCCTTTAACTTAGAGTGGCGGCCATATATATGGGGCTCATATTTGGTGAAAGTACGTAACCGAGTACGAGTCCAAAGTATATTAATCTGCCGCGCTCGAGTAAATCCTGATAGTCCCCTCTTCGTCTTCCGTACTATTATTAAAGGTACGCTAACTACATTACTACTAATGCTATAAGTACAAAAATGCCTGCTAAAAATGCTGCTACTGAGCCTAACAGACAGACAGGCATATCGCCCAAGCTACTAAACTGATGTTAATTAAAGTTGCAAATTATAAATCTTAAGAAGATGTACAAAACATTCGGAGAATCTTATAAGGATAACCCACAATAACCATTTTTATCTTTAACATATTACAAATAAATAAAGAGTTACTTACAAAACAATTTTAAACAATAGAGTTTTATTTTTTATCCAATAAAATACATTAGCCACGTTGCCCATTTACTGTACATTATTTCATCTAAAATGATTTGAGATGAAATTATGAAGTTTTTTATATTAGATATTTGTATAAGTACATGGTAAACATATATTAAAACATGAAAGCAATTTAGTTTTTTAAATAAATAATCATATAATTCAAACAGATGAAATTAAAAAGTCACTATAAAGTATACATTTTAAATCTGGGGCTTAATCCTAATTTAATCTTAATTTTCTATTTTCCGCTAATACTTCAGATATATAATAGGCCGGGAAGCACAAGCGGGTTATTGTAAATGCGAGACAGATTGTGGGTTCGATTCCCATTCGGGGAAATAGAATATGATTGTGTATTTTTGTGAAAATATATAAAGTTTGTGTGATTCCTTAATAGAAAATATCATTTTGTATTGTATCATAAAATAGCTTTATTGCTTGTATATAGGTATCCAGTGGTATATAATATATTTTTTTATCTTACATATTTTAATTTTTTTTAACATTTTAAATATTTTTTCGTCGATTTGACTATCATTTATACTATTTTTTTATTTGAGAAAATAATTTATTGGCTGTAAGAATGTTCATTGTTATTTAAAAGATATTCTTATTTATATTCTGAGCTTAAGAATCAAGAAACTGCTTAAAATATGCTTTCTTCGCATGCATTGTAATTACTATATTATTTAAAAAATATATAAAAATGTAATATTTTTTATTTGAGCCCAGTCGTGGCGCAGCGGCACGAAGTGTGACCGTAAAACCGACTGTTGTGAGTTCATCCTCCTCGAGGAGATGAAATATTTATTTAAATTGATATTTCCTTCTTTCTTCTTCACTCTGGTATCGAGGGTACGCGCGGCGTTGAGTTCCGCCAATCAACACGCAATGCCTCCAGAATTCGGCAGAAAGTGGGGAACGGAGTGTCTTAACGCTAGGTTCCCTCTGCCTACACTGCTGTGTGCGGGATACAGCGTGAAACTGATTTTGATTTTTTTTTGATAAAAATAAAAGTTAAGGATATGTGATTGTAATTATTATCTTATGATAAATAAATTTTGTAGTAGTAAAATTATTAATTAATGAAATCAAATGAACGCGGGGGAATGAATTTTTATTTATTTCAATTTTTATTTCTTCGGTCTGGTAACCAGGCAAAGCACAGCCTTGAGTTCCGCCACTCAACACGTAATGCCTCGAAAATTCGGGTTTAAGTGAGGAACGGAGTGACTTAAAACTAGGTTTCCACAGCCTACCCAGCTATGTGCGGGATATATTTATTATTTATGAACCCATCGAAATAAATGTTAAAGAAATGTTGTAAACTACATGTTAAACAGACAAATATCTGTTCGCAGTGCGTTTGTCAGTCACGTTAATTTCAGAAACTTAACTGACAAATAGAC
>JAATLQ010014927.1:0-12438 GCA_013421005.1 Heliconius erato x Heliconius himera | reverse complement strand
CGCCTTGGGAATGAAATGCTCGCTCCAGTCTGTTTCAAAGGTATCATTGTCACAAATAATTAAATATGTATTTGTTTAAAATTGATTTTAAAAAATAGGTCCCGCTGAGTTTCTTGCGCCGGTTCTTCTCAGGTCTGAGGCATTAATTTTAGTGAACTGGTGGTAAATTTGACGTTCAAAAAATGAAGCATGTAACTTCTTATTTTGAATAAAATTATTTGAATTTGAATTTGAATTTTTGAAAGTGCGGCGTTGAGTTCCGCCACTCAATACGCAATGCCTCAAGAATTCAGCGGAAAGTGGGGAACAGAAGTGTCTTAATGGAGAATTTAGTGTACACTAAGTTCCCAGGCTCCCTCTGTCTACCCTGTTATGTGCGGAATACAGGGAGAAGGTAGAAAAAAATATAAATATTAATTTACACATATTATGTGAAAGTACATTGAGGTCAGTCATGGCACAGGGGCACAAAGTGTGACTGTAAAATCGAGTGGTTGTGGGTTCGATCCCCACTCGAGGAAAAGAAATATTTATTTACATTTATATTTTCATTTCTTCGCTCTGGTGTCAAGGCAAAGAGCGGCGTTGAGTTCCGCCACTCAACACGCAATGCCTCCAGAACTTGGCGGAAAGTAGGGAACGGAGTATCTTAACACTAGGTTCCCTCTGCTTACCCTGCTGTGTGTAAGCAGAGGGAACCTAGTGTTAAAATACAGCCTGGGATACAGCGTGAAGCTGATAAAAAAAAGTCAAAGTACATTCTTCTTTTTATATTATTTAGTATTACTTCTTTCAACTGTAACTTCTTTATTAAAATTCCACTACACGTAGCTATGCATCAGTTTAGTTTGTTATTCACATGAAAATTGAAATGTGAAAGGAGTAAAATTGAAAATTTTTAGTACTGTTTGCGAACGCGACATGACAGTGTTTCCTAAAGTTTAAGAGCGTACTCTGACAAGAATATTTATTCTACAGTATTTGTGCTTTTGCCAATTTTAGTCGAGCGATTTAACTATTAACTTCTCGGAGTTCAGCACCCAGTTCTTTGGCTTTGCCAAAAAGCAAAATAGATTTTTGTGTATATAGAAGCCAGTCGTGGTGCAGGGGCACAAAGTGTGACTGTAACATCGACTGTTTGTGGGTTTGATCTCCTCGAGTGAAAAATTTATTTAAATTTATATTTCCATTTTTTCGCTATGGTGTCAATACCTCCAGAATTCGGTGGAAAGTGGGGAACGGAGTGTCTTTTGTAGGTTCTCTCTGCCTACCCTGCTGTGTGTGGGCTACAGCGTGAAGCTGATAAAAAAATATAAGTACATATTTAAGAATTATTAAAAAAATCAACTCGTCAGATACGAGTAAACATATTTTTTTTTCTATCTAAAATAAATCAGTATTATATATCTGTTTGTTTTTTATGTATGTATTCTAAAATTACATATCGCGTATGAACATACGTACCTATATGTAAATATATATATCATAAAAATATTCATTGTTTACAGAACGTAGAAATATTGAAAGCAATATATGAAAATCCTGAAGACGTGGACTTAGTAGTAGGAGGCTCTCTAGAAAGGAACGTGCCTGGGACACAAGTGGGACCAACGTTCTTATGTATTCTCACTGAACAATTTTACAGAACAAGGACTGGAGATCGATTCTTCTTTGAAAATGGCGATCCTGAAATAGCTTTCTCATTAAGTAAGTCTAATATGGAAATTTGCTCTACATCGTTATATATTAAGATATAAAATATATTATATTTTTAAGTGCAAAATAAAATATCATAAAATATCTAGTAAATATGGCAGCCATTATTTATCCTGATAATTGTTATTAATCAACAAATTTTAATATTATATTTGTTATTCAATCAGAACAACTGGAATCTATTCGACAAGGCGCATCAATAGCACGCGTATTATGCGACAACAGCGATGGTATCCGTCACATGCAGCCCAAAGCATTCCAGCAAATTTCATCTGGGTAAGCATTTACTTATATAAATAACGATATAATCATTTTGATGTGAACTGCATTATTTGAGCCTACTTACCTGCTGGGTGCCGGTAGGTAAAGGGAACCTAGTGTTAAGACACTCCGAATTCGCCGAACTAAGCGCCGCGCTTTACATCGACAATAGAGGAAAGAACTCACAACCTGTCGCGTTTATAGTTGTGCCCCTCGTGCCCCTGCGCCACAACAGGCCTCATAAAAGAACTAAAGTAGGATTAAAAGTAACGTTATATACCACTACCAAGAAGACTCTTTTAGCTATAATTTTGCAAAATTTCTCCGATATGTTTAACTTTATCAATATTTTTTTTTTATAATACAAATCTATACATGCATTTACATTCTGAACCACTGGCGTTCTTTTTTCAGTTTTATTTTTTTTTGTTTATCTTTTACAGTAACATGCCCGTGCCTTGTGACAAGTTATCTTCAATCGACTTAACTTTGTGGCAGGATTTCAAGTACCAATGATGCGTTTTTATATTTAATATTTTTATTTGTACATATAATAAAGTGTTAAAATAATTTAAGTTGTGTTTGTATGAGGTATTACCAATCATAATAATATTATAAATGT
This sequence comes from Heliconius erato x Heliconius himera, assembly GCA_013421005.1. Classification (NCBI taxonomy): domain Eukaryota; kingdom Metazoa; phylum Arthropoda; class Insecta; order Lepidoptera; family Nymphalidae; genus Heliconius; species Heliconius erato x Heliconius himera. The sequence goes on along the minus strand of JAATLQ010014927.1, from coordinate 9,839 downwards.
GAATGTTAGTTTGTATGTTACGCGTTCACGCCAAAACTACTCAATCAATTATCATAAATCTAAGTGCATATATTCTTAAAGAATATAAACTTTTTTTATATTTTTTCATATTATTATCTTTTGGTTACAATATAAAAATAAGTTTGGGTCTCTAGTACTATTACTAGAACAATTGCGAAATAATTCTTGTTGATGCCATGACCACGTTCTGTACTTGTATATGTTGTATGTTGTATATCTTGTACTGTATACTTACGTTTTTGAATGCTATATCTATTAATAAATAAAGATTATTACTGATAAAATCAATAGATTTATAGATTTTTTTGAAAGTTTACTAGATTTTCTTCTCTGTTTAACTAACAATATACTTCAAGCTATAATTTTCTGTATTTTTTAATTATGTAATTATTTTAGTTTTTCGCATAACTGTTTATTTAATGTGTGCTTATAAGATATTTTAATTTTGTACTGTGTGTTTGTATGTAACGTATGAAATAATATTGTAAATAAACGTTTTATCAATATATTCATATTATTTCCTTAAATCCCCATTTCTTTGTATTTTTTTTTCAAATCTACTAAACGAGCAATAAATGATTTCTTTTGTTATTCCATAATTTGCCAATTGCACTCTGGACGAAATGGGTTTTGGATTTGAACCTATAACTATTTTTTAGAGCCTGTCACATAACCATAATATGAAAGAATGAACCTAGTGACAAGACACTTAGTCCTCTATTATCCGCCCGAATTGGAGATATTGAGTGTAGAATCACAGAACTCATACGCCGCAACACCATATCTCTTGTCAGAACGAGGAAATAGAAATAACTCATTTCCTGACAGGATATAGAACCCACAATCATCATGTTTACAGTACATTGTACTACTACGACAACGGTCTCAGCAACCATAATAATCTGTGAAATAAGTAAAGCCTGATTTCCACCACAAGTGAGCCCATTAAGGGCTACAATGAACTCTCAAGAGTAAACTGCGTACCTGTTTCCAATAATAAACAGCCGAGCGGAAAGAAGACGAGCGAACAGGAAGAGTTGAAATGAACTCGCTCAGTTGGGGAGAGCGGAGCAATATGATTTCAAAATACAAAACTCTCCGTCTCCACCTCTAAGCATTACCTGCTCATTTCTCTTTCGCGGTGGAAACCTCTGTTTTGATCTCTCAATCGCGTGATCTACGATGGCATCTATATGTTTAATAGTGACCTATGTATACCTATATTATATTATTATGGTAATTGATAGACCTAGTTTACAAAAGTAAAACATTTATAGATATGTCATGCTATCGGCTTGTACTTTTCGGCATCCCTTAAAGGTAAGTACGTAAGTCAAGTATAATTATTTATATTTTTACTTCATTTATAACTTCCCGGGATAAGTTTTTGTTATGACCGCCCTTTTGATGTTTGTATGTGAAAGTAGAGTATTGTTAGAATGATTTTGAATAGTAGATATTTGTACAATGCATTTATTTGTTTAAAAAATGTTTATTTATATAAAGCTGAAATTAAAATTTAAGATAAAAAAATAAAACATTTTTTATTTTTCTATACAGCGGTGTGTAGTTTTTCAATACATACCATTTATAGGTAACAGTATTGATTTCTATTTCCCTTTATAACTGTGGATTTAACCTTTTCATATCCCAAAATAAAAGCTCTCGAAATGTGGATTTTATTTTTCATATATGAATGCATATTATTTTTCATATATGTATGCTCTATAGTCTAAAAAAATAATTCAACCACATATTTCCCACATGACTAGTCTAATCGCTATGCAGGTAAGTTTAAGTATCTTTCTTTAGAACATATATGTGTTTATATTATACTAATTTCTATATAAAACATAAAATATCCTTTTCTTAGCTTCACAGTGTATACCGCTTATAGCTCTAACTAGCTGTGTTGAAGATAGATCTTCAGTTCTACAGCCTCTAAAACACAAATAGAAAAGAGGGTAAGGTGTAAGTAGTGACCTATCTTCACTATGTTCCCCCACAAAATAAAAAAAAACACACGCATACCACTATCATTATTAACAACTTAAAGATCCATAATTTTGCTTTACGACTTACGGCTCGTATAAACAAGTTTATCACCGTAGTCAGTGCATTAATATACTTATCAAACTCTAAGTGAGATCAGCTTCACACTAGTATCCCGCACACAGCAGGATAGGTGGAGGGAACCTAGTGTTAAGACACTCTATTCCCCATTCATCTAAGTGGGATAAAATAAATTTTTTTTTTAGCTTCACGCTGTATCCCGCACACTGCAGGGTAGGCAGAGGGAACCTAGTGTGTTAAGACACTCCGTTCCCCACTTTCTGCCGAATTCTGGAGCCATTGCGTGTTGAGTGGCAGAACTCAACGCCGCGCTTGTCCTCGACACCAGAGCGAAGAAATGGAAATATAAATTTAAGTAAATATTTCATCTCCTCGAGTGGGGATCGAACCCACAACCAGTCGGTTTTACAGTCACACCTTGTGCCCCTGCGCCACAACTGGCCTCAACAACAATTATTTACCATAACCAATAAGATCTGATGTTAATTTAATATATAGCGCTATACTGTTGAAATGAGAAAACAAATAATTGTGTAGTGTGAGCGGGCGAAGCCGCAAACAAGGCCGCTAGTTTAAAATTAAATTGAAATATATTTTTTTTATGCTTAGGGTCAGTTTCACCGGTTACGAAGAAAGTCTCTGATAGTAATCTAATAATTAATACTATCTCACAGACATATGACACATACAGACATGGAAAATACAAAATAATTGTTACTTATACTTTAAACAATAACGATAATAGTAGATAAAAATTCATACGATTTGTTACATTTTTAAATGACAAATAAGTATGTAAAAATGAAATGCATGTGTCAAATGTGTTTCTAGTAGATATTACTATTCGAACGCTGTGAAACCATAAAAGTATAGCTTGTCTGGCAAATAACGCTGGATCCAGTACTTTATCAACCAGTGGTGAAATTGGTCCTTAACATACTAAGAATACTAGTCTAGACGTTTTTAAATAAGAATCTTCTCATATGAAAGCTCAGCGTAGCGTAGCTTTGCTCTCAGGAATGTGGAACGATTCACTGAAATGAATATGCGGTTTATTTATAACAATAACATGAACTTTATTTTACATAAACATATTTTAAGTAAATATAGTATGAAAATTAATATTAAAGGTATTTCTATTAAATTAGTCTATTAACTTGTCTGGCAAATAACGCTGGATCCAGTACTTTATCAACCAGTGGTGAAACTGGTCCTTAACATACTAAGAATACTAGTCTAGACGTTTTTAAATAAGAATCTTCTCATATGAAAGCTCAGCGTAGCGTAGCTTTGCTCTCAGGAATGTGGAACGATTCACTGAAATGAATATGCGGTTTATTTATAACAATAACATGAACTTTATTTTACATAAACATATTTTAAGTAAATATAGTATGAAAATTAATATTAAAGATATTTCTATTAAATTAGTCCACCAAAAATTATCTTTTGCTAAAGGTCGAAGAACATAAAAAAGGTTATTTTGAGTTTTGTATGTTTATTTAACTCTGAGCTAGAAACATTTTACAAGACTTTTGTTTAACAAGATCTTCAAAAACAATAATTATACTTAATTTCAATAAAAAAATAAAAGTACTTCCTCTATTGGTAAAAGTTGCTTACTCTATTGATATAATCTTTAAGTCTATTCATTAGATTTATATACATTATTTAAGCAGAAGCCTACGTTTTGTAGTGAATGGCGAAATGCTAAAAGAAAAAACGCTGGCTAAAAATGATAATTTGGGTTTGATAGTGCTATCATCTACATGGTATATATAATTAATATTTAATATATAATTATAAGCACAACATTTTGTCACTAAGATATATATAATCTTTTTAAAGCAAGCTCTACATTAAGATGAGTGTTTGGTTAAACAAAAATTGAAAAACTATTTTCTCGTATTCTACACATGTAGGTACATTCCACCGAATTCTTGAGGCAGTGAGTGTTAAGTGTCGGAAATCAAAACCGCACTTTTCTTTCACTTTCTTACCAGAGCGAGGCAATAAAAATATTGAATACTTCATTCTCCTAAGTGGAACCAAGTGGGAATCCACAACTGCACTGTCACTGCACCACGACGGCCTCAAGATAGAAATTTAATATCAAATAAGAATCTCTACCATTTCTTACCAAAGCTTTTAATAATCTCTACTATTAATCTTTTACTCATTTAAGAGAAATTATCATATTTTAAATTAATTAAAAACATTTTGAATTCAATATTAGAAGAATAAGAATTTAACAACTTTTAAAATAAATATAAAACTTAGAAGTTTACCTTTACCTTAGAACTAGTTGTTATTTCATATTAAATTTATTATGTTAAATTATTACTATTATTTACATAAATAATTAAAAGTGCTTATCATAATCGAATTCGTACACTTTGCTAAAATATGAAGTTGTTACAGAAACAACAAGCTATTCGGAGATTAATGCTAGGTATTGTTGATACTTTATGATTTTTTTTTCTTCAAATGGACAAACAGCATTAAACTGTTGACCTGGTTGGTCTTGACAGAGTCACTGGGCGGAGAGAGGCGAGAGTAGCTCGCCCCAGAAGAAAAAGTACACGCTTTGATGGACGCTCGTGAAGTGTAGGCGATCGCAGGGGAATGCCCTGCGTATGCTAATCAGGGAGGATTTCAACCTTTGTTTCCCGACGCGCCGAGGCGCAATACTTTATGTAAATTAACTACTATTGAGATGATACTTGGGTGGGTAATGAGTCAAGCTACTATGGGAATATTTAAAAAAATGGCTATTTTGTCACATTTACAAATATATTTGCATATATTATATTGTTATGATTTAGGTTTTTTACGGCGGTCATTCGGTTTTTTCGGTCGATCGATGATTGACAAATTCATATTTTCAATCATCGATCGACTGAAAAGAACGAACCGTAAGTGATGGTGATGGTGTCAGCCCCTCGCACGTCCGACGTAGCGGTGCCGTGAGGGGCCTCACCGTCATCGTGCTTCTGTCCGTCTTGTCGTTCGTCCTTCTAGTCGGAGCGGCGAAATGAAAATACATTATCATAAAATTATACTCTGATTTTAGGCTATTACTTATAAAGAAATTAAACTGAGATTGAAAACATCAATAAATTATTGTGAGAAAAGAAAATTACTGGGAAGTGTTACTTAATTCTAAGCACGTACAGACGTTATACCTCACGTTTCTTCAACTTTTACAAGAATCTCGGGACAACTTAGGATTCAATGTCTATAAGTGTATTTAGGATTTAGAAAAAAATGGTTTGGCCCAATTACGAAACTCTTAATATATGTATATAATATAGACTAGCGTCTCTTGTTTGAAATACATAATTATCAATTTACTAATCTTTACTTTCATTTTTAGGTTTCCGTACCCCAAAAGGTAAAACGGAGCCCTTATCTTAGTTGTCCGTCTGTCCGTCTGTAAAGACTATTTACCTCGAGATTGAAAATAAAATAAAATAAATCAGCTTCACATTATATCCCGCACCCTGCAGGGTAGGCAGAGGGAACCTGCCGCGTTTGGCCTCGACATTGTGAAGAAATGAAAATTCGAAATGATTTCCTCGAGTAAAATGATGGGAATAAAACCCACAACCTGCCGTGTTTACAGTCGCATGCTTATATCACTGCGCCACGACTGGCCTGTTTTTTTGAGAAGTGTTGACTTAAATTAAATTTTACTAGATTTTGTATATAATCGAGGCTAGTCGTAGCGCAGCGGCACAAGGTGTGACTGTAAAACCGACTGGTTGTGGGTTCGATCCCCACTCGAGGAGATGAAATATTTACTTAAATTTGTTCGCTCCATTTCTTCGCTCTGGTGTCGAGGTTAAGCGCGGCGTTGAGTTCTGCCACTGAACACGCAATGCCTCCAGAATTCGGCAAAAAGTGGGGAACGTAGTGTCTTAACACTAGGTTCTCTGTGCCTACCCTGCTGTGTGCAGGATACAGCGTGAAGCTGATTTGATTTGATTTATTTTGTATATAATCACCATCTCAAATTATTCTAAAACCATTTTACAATATATTCTGCTAAGAATAAGTGAGGGTATGACTAATAATAATTAAGAATTATTTCTCATAACTTGCGTTATCTATTTACACTAAAATCAATTTATATATTATTATTCGTTTTTTTAAATTTTCATTTTTATTACAATTTTTTTTTTACTATAATTTATATAAATCTCATAATATACTCATATAGAAATTTATGTTATTAAAATCAAATAAATGTATAGGTTAAATCTAATAAATAATTTTATGCTTGCAGTAAATTGTAAGGAGCTTTATATGACGAAGTAAAATATTAAAGTTATAGTAACTAGCGTCATTTCCGCATTGGCAAGCTATATTTGGAAGTGTTTACACTCTTTCATTTCTTAGAAATTGACATGTTTCAACAATGTGAGAGAAAGGCCAGACCCATTAAAGAAAATCGAGGGAACTGTTAGACTGTGTCAACTAGAGGAAAACAACTTAGTTGTGAAATTTGAAAATAAATATCTAACAATGGAACATTTATAACTATTGAATATCTTCTTATTGTAAAGAATAACTTACTTAGACTTCAAAAACTTCCTTAAGGGTGGGTATATACTAATATGCCCTTAAAGAAGTTTTTGAAGTCAGTGTCAAGATAATGCTACAACAACAAGGTTGATGTAGCATTAGAGACCGACTAGTAAGGTTACTACAATATCAAATTACTAAGCCTGTTTGTTTTACTTAGCATCGACTTCAAAATTATAAAGTCTCTTTTTAATTATTTTTGTTTAACAAAATCAAAGTACGGTTTATTTTATGGACAATTATTTTTTACTTTTTAGTTCTTTGTTTGAAGTCCGTCTTTTTTGTTAAAGTATAATTTATTTACTATTTAGTTATTTGTTATTTTATGAAAAATAGTAATTTTTTAATATACCTTTTACTTGTTATTGTCACAGTTCCAAAAGGCGATTCTAAAAGCAATACATTGGATTTTATAATGTTGTTTAGTTCCAGTTTGAATTTCTCTTCATATGATAGTGTTAAGAATGTAGAATTAGAAATTAGACAATACTCAGTTTTTAGAGGATATTGGACTACAGGTGATCTGGAAGCATAAAGACAATTTATAACATAACTGAAATAACCAAAATATCGATACACTCGTATTGGTAGCTTTCTCAAAAAATGTTTTTGTGATCTCAAAAATATTTATATATATAAACCTTTTATATACTACTTTAATGGGGAAGTTTATTATATAGTGTTATTTCAAAAAAATTAATCAATTCAAAAGAAATAATAGGTACAATATTGACGATTTAAATTTAAAATTTTGAGGGAAAGTGTGATTAGTTGTAAGATTTAGATAGAATTTTAATTATTTTATTGAATTGTTCGACGATTTTTAATTGATTCTTTGAAAGTTTTATGGAAATATATTACAATTTTTCTTTAATTTATGGCTCTGAATAAATTTCAAACATATTTTTTATATTCAAAAGTAAGTTAAATGCTTATACGTTCTGTATCGTCCACTTTATTATAAAATTGCTAACAGTAGGCAATACTCCTGAAAAATACGCTTTTAATGATGTATGATATGCATATATTTAGTAAAATACAAAAAGTAATAGACTAAAAATAGGTGCTAATTTTGAATTAAACTGTTGTATATTGATATGATAAATAACCTAGTCTGATGTTAGTATGCGGTTTGGCCGAAGACAATCTCCTGCTCGTACCCATACTGGTATACGGCAGCGGAACGTGGGTATTATAATAAATGAATGCTGTGGATAAGCGATCTCTTCGTAAGATATGTGGAGTGAATTTAGCTAACCAATTTTTGAATGAAGAGATATACCCAATGGCAGGTACAAGTTAGGAAGACACGGAAGAAAATGGAGGAGAACGTGCTCAGCTAGTTTGGGCAAGTCGAACGAATGAGTGATGGAAGAATAGAAAAAAAGATTTTTGAGATCGAATGAATGGTAAGAGAGGCAGAGGGAGACGTTGGTTGATTTATGTAGAATATATGTAGCAGCATTATTCCTACCACCTTACAAGGATGCACAATGTCGTGGTTTGGATTTATGTCGTGGTTTTTATAATGAAATGGGACTAAGATAGTCAGAAAATGGTAAAAAAATCACACAGTGATTGAAGAAAATGGTTACAGTTTATTTAACTTTGCTAAATTATTAGATTCAAATTAAGCTTCAATCAAATTCTAGTAATAATGAAATTTGATTGGAAACTGCCGAAGCGGAAGATGGAATGTGAAAATGGCTATTTACATTAAAAGGCAATTGTGCTCCGGATTAATTCTCTGCTTGAGCTCATCTATCAGAAAGATCCATGTTTATTTGTAACAAACTGTGTATTCAACAAAGTAGTAGTAGGTTATTTTAAAATTTGCATGTTTAAACCAAGTACAGTTTTTTTTCCTTGAAAACCCAGTGTTAGGACACTGCGTTCCCGTTCCTCATTTTCCGCCAAATTCTGAGGTAATTGCCTGTTGACTGGTGGCGCTCAACGTCACGTTTTACCTCTACACCAGAGCAAAGAAATCATAAATAAAAATAAATAAATCAGCTTCACGCTGTATCCCGCACACAGCAGGGTAGGCAGAGGGAACCTAGTGAAAGACACTCCATTCCCCACTTTCTGCCAAACTCTGGAGGCATTGCGTGTTAAGTGACAGAACTCAACGCCGCGCTTTGCCTCGACACCAGAGCGAAGAAATGGTAATATAAATTTAAGAAAATATTTCATCACCTCGAGTGGGCATCGAACCCACAATCAGTCGGTTTACAGTCACACTTTGTGCCGCTGCGCCACCACCGGCCTCTAGCGAAGAAATTATAATATTAAATATTTCATTTCCTCAAGTGGGAATTGAAGCCACAACCTGTCGCGTTTACAGTCACACGCTTGTGTCCCTTCTCCATGACTGGCCCCAGTAAAGATTATTCTTACGTTTAAAATATTTTTCAACACTTTAGAAAATGTTTATGCATCAAGAAATGCATCGTTATGAAAGCCATTCGTTTCCATGGAACACAAAGGAATTATTAGTTCTACAAAGGTGAAATATTGTGAAGCTTCTTAGAACTTAATGAACGTTATTGTGGAATAATGAAAGGCACGTGTTTGCTGAAATAACTTTTGACTTAGACGATGCTAGTAATGAAGAGATGCTAGTTAATATATTTACAAGTATTATTGTAGCTGAAACGTGGCTTTCATATTTCAATTTTAATTAAAATTACATGTTTATGTATAAATTTAAGAAATTTATAGTGAATGAAGTGGTATACTTGGGAAGTATGTTCAGTAGAGATGGAAGATACGAGATGGATGGATGGATGGCGTATTGCTGCCGGTAACAAGGTTAACGGAGCCTTAGCTGCATTGATGAGACGGCGAAACGTCAGCACAGCTGCGCGTTTGGCCGTACACAATGCAGTTTTGGTACCGACTCTGTTATACGGCAGCGAAACGTGGGTATTACAGAAGAAGAATGAAAGAAAGATGAATGCTGTGGAGATGCGATGTCTTCGTAGGATATGCGGAGTCAGCTTAGCTGATCGAATCCGCAATGAAGAGGTACACAGAATGGCAGGTACTAGCGAGGATGTCACGGTGAGAATGAAGAAGAACGTGCTCAGCTGGTTTGGGCACGTCGAACGAATGAGTGATGAAAGAATGGCAAAAAAGATTTACGATGGAAAAGTGAG
>JAATLQ010014925.1:126797-155979 GCA_013421005.1 Heliconius erato x Heliconius himera | reverse complement strand
GTACATGCTAAAATTTTATAATAATTGATAATTGATTTGATGTGAGATGTGAGGAATTTTGCACTAGGATAAGGGTGATGGCATGACCGCTATGGTGGAAGAGGTGACCGCTGCGTTCCTATCTTTCAAAGCCATCTTTAAATTATATTCCACAATGCGTTTTGTCGTTACCTCCGTCGCGTTCCGTATTAACATTTTGACCGCGTCATCTTTACCTTCACTATAGTATGTGCAGGTGTTGGTGTGCCGAGATATTGCTACGACGGCGTGCGAAACGCTATCATGCAGCTGTAGCCTAATGGATTTAGTGTTAACCACTATAACGGTCGCGCTGGTCAGACCCTGAGACTCATGAATTGTCAGCACTTTCGAGCCTGTTTCTCCTCCCCATCCCTGCGCGATCAGAGATTCTTCCTCCTCCTGCGTAAATGTGAGATACAGTGTGTATTTTAGATCTCCCGGTACTGGTGTCATTTTGATATCCTTCATAGAAAGGGACCGCACTACCCTCTTAGACGAGTATATACCAGGATATATCTCTCGCAGGGCGTAGGCGACGTCGATGGGACTTCTGTGAGTACACACTAAGTTTTGGTTCATGGAAAGTTGTGGCGGTTTACGGTAAATCATTTCGAAAAGATTCTCTCGGTCTATATAGGGTAGCTGATTTACATCTCCAATTAAAAGAATTTCCTCGGCTCCGGAGATTCTTCCTGCCATCACTATCGCTCCAAAGTGGTTCATTAAAGCTTCGTCGACTATCAAGCGGTTATTTTTATTTTGGGTAGCTCTGTTTATCTCTGTCATTACAGTGGTCGAGTAGTTTTGCTGAGCAGCAATTTAGCGATTCCATGTATATTTGCACTTCTTCTTCATGATATAAATGGGGTCTAAAGCATTGGCCAAATATGCTAAGCCTAATAGGTCTTATTGTCCGAAGGCTAATCGATGATTTATACATGAATGTTGTGTACGCATTTTAATAGATTTGTTAAAATTTCACCTAATGGTAACACATGAAATAAAATTTATTATATAAACCAGTCCCACACAGTCCCTTGAAATCTTATACAGGGTGGAAGTGTCTGTGCTCCTTTTACGGGAACATCATATAGGGTAAAATATTTCAAACACATACATAAAGAAATTAATGAAGATTCCTCAGAATTAATCAACAGAGCTCAACAGTAGTAGACGGTAGAGGATTTTTTTTCATTTTACGATGTTTATATAATCTGTATTTCATGTGACGCAGTTACGAATAGATACCAATAACGTAAACACCTACTACCACAAAAATACTTCTAAGCGTTGCCGATCTGCCACTTTTAATTTTCTAAAAAATATAGAACAAGAAAGGGCACTCTTGTACTATTTTAAGGCTCGATTTCGTGAATAAGGTTTGTGCGGCGTTATCACTTGATAGGTTTGTTTCTGTGTGCGTCATTCTTGACAAATGGCCGACGATAATTTTATAAAAAAAAATATTTGATAAAAATTACTTTTTCATTTTTGGAAAAATCTCTTTTGTTTTAATTGTATTAGGTTTTTATAGCGTAGTTAAAACTGTGGTTTCATTTAAAGTGGTGCTGACGAAAACACTTTTTTTTTTCAGATGTTTTTTGACAATAAAACCCACTCTTGCTTCATATAGTCTTGGTGTTTCTCCGATGTGGTAGAAATTTAACTCATCGTGTTCTTCAATTTTATTGCCGAGTTTTTTGACTTTTGTTTCATATATGTAACATATATGCATGTGTGCGTGGCTAAATTATAATAAAATAGTGCGTTGTCAATCGGCTATCGCTTTTATTATATTATGTACTTATGATTCAGATATACCAAGACACAAGAACCCTATAAACTTCACCAAATTATAATAATCTTACGCAATCAGAATCAAAGAAGTAAGCTAATAAAAAGAACAAAACCCAAAAAGGAACGCAATCATTGTCGAGCTTATCGCAGGAAGTTATCAAACTGGCAATACTCAATTTCTTAACAAGTAAAAATCAAACTGCGGACAACTAAAACACGACATATCGAACAAACAGACTTACAAAAATACTAAGCAATAGAAAATACCGCCCTCACGGAAAACACATTTGAAATAAGAACAATCACAAGACTACATATTCCAAGCCGGCTGGAGATGTCCCCGTCCCCCCCGACTAAAACCCTCCAGAGGAAACAGAAGTTTTTGCAAACATTAGAAAAAATAATCATAATAACACCTTATACATAGCGACTTACAATGTTACAACCCTGTCGACTTATTATCGCCTACTAAAATTCACAGAATCTTAAAAAAATGTAAAATACGACATCAATGGTTTGCAGATACCAATTTATCATCTATCATATTTATCAGCTTTGCCCCCAACTTCTAATTTATATTCTACGTGACTTTTTCCGTGACTTTATCAGCTGATTGTACAAATGTTGCTTTTTGTTCCTTCACCTTATCTGGTAAACTTGTCTAGTACAGGTCACCTCTTATAATAATAACTTTAATTTTTTTCATGAGTTATCGGTGGGCATAATCTTGTTGCCGTTACTCAGATTAATCGTTCTATCAAAAATTAGAAGACTAGCCGTCTCAGAATTCCAGTGTTTTATAAAGTTTAAATTTTTTTAGGAAATTAGTTGGTCTAATTTGTTTTGGTGTTGTGATCTTATATTGTGTTTTGGGGATAGCTTTATTTTGTTACGCTCGTAATTCGCGTTCATAATTTTTTATTGATGGTGATAAATAAAAATAAATTTCATATCTATTTACAGCTACAAATCAAAGCGTATAGTGTATGCACTTTTATTTGTAGCTTATATATTTCTTCAAATAACCAAATGTTTTTACAAATGCAAGTAGTAAATAGAAAATATAAATTGCGCAAACAATTACCCGATTGATATTCTGTAGGGTATTGGCATCTGCTTTTTTTCTAATATCTTCCAGGAGTATTGCTTTGTTTCTTTTGTTTTAATCAACGAACCATCTGAATTGGCTCATTGAGGGCGACGATGGAGACCATAGATATTCCAAAATTTTTGGAAAATCTAGTTTTTGATTAAGAGAAATTCTTTAAATACCACCGAAGATGTTTCGTTCTACTTTTATAGCTTGCAGCTTTTATGTTTCTTTATATGGCTTTTTTGACTTATCTGAATAAAGAAAAATCTTATGTTATTGCGTTTTATTCATTTCTCGAATAGGTCGGGGTTTTCGTTACAATGAGTTGTAAATTGTTTTTTTTTTTATTATTTTCTCCTATAGTTTCTATATTGGATAGAAAATCTGAAATTTCACGTCCGACAGAACTCCCAGTGGCAATGTTGTACAATCAGCTTGACAATTAATCGGATTGCCATAAGATTCTAAAGTATCAACAACTTTCTACCGTATCTCTTTATTATTGCCAATGTTGGATGCCTGCAGTTTAGAAGTAACGTCTTCCGTCTTGGTAATATTAGTTTCTTCTAAAACATGACTTATAATAGTTAATCTCAATGTGTGGCCAGCCGAACGATAAATCAATAGGTTGTCTAGAGAATGCTTTGTCGGTGCGCTTAATACCCAAGCTATGACGTTTTAAATTATGCTCTGGGCCTGGGTGAGTGTTTTAAACATTTGCTATGTTGTAGTATTGCTTTGTTAGCTCTCGCGCATAATTTGGATGATTTAATATGAGAAATATATTAGTAATTTTTCGGACGACATATTTATATAGTTCAAAATTATTTTCAGCTTAGGCAGGCTTTCGAATATAGATATATTTAGAGATTATCTGTGATAGGACAAAAAATCAACATCGGCCAAAATGTTTTTAGAACTATCTATTTTACTTTGTTTTATTTCTTGCACTTCTTTTACCAAATCTGGTGACAATTCAAGATTTTCCTCTTTTAAAAAGAATTTGAAATAGATTAATTGTAATACTAGGGATATAATTGGGTGAAGTCTCGCATCGATTGTAATGCGTACCAGATATGAATCCATGACAATTTTGTCAGATTCGACCAGCGTATGCGTTAAATCATAATCAACTGTAAATTTACCCGTGATTTGTATTTGTAATGCGATTTTTGTAATTGCAAGACTATATATTATGTTATACATATATATTCCTAACCACACTTTTGGGCGATATTTATATATTTCTTGCTTCTTCCATTTAACCACACGAGTGTTAGTAGGAGAGGTATTTGTTGGGTTTTAATAAGTTATTATCTGCTTACTGACTTAATCGGTCATAGTGAGGTTAATAAATCCTACCCACATTGGAATATTTTCCACATTTTATTCCAGCAGCATGCCACAAAACAAAGTAAGTCTTTATTTATTGCATTTATTTTGAGAGATTCAGTAGTAGCATCTTAGTCAGTATTGAGTAAATTTATATGATCACTCATTCTCTATTTTTTTAATGCTATGTTGTGTATTAATATCAATTACGTCGAATGCTCTTCTACTTTTACCTTTAAATTATTTTTTTGACATGTCAATAGCTGATTTTGGATAGAGTAGGGATTGTCGACATATTCATTTAGAAAAATGATACCTACTGTATCATGTAACGTATTTTTTCCAGAAGATGAATCTACGTACCTTCAAAAGCTACTCCAGAATTTAACTAAGGACATGGAATTATTCCAGATGGAATGGTTGTTTTTTCAGATACGTCCATTGGGGCTTACGTAATTTCAGTTTCTAGTTCTTCTAATAAATTTTAGATAGGGATGTGCTCATATTTATTTAAAATGTTGACGATTCTCCTACTATTAGTTGGACTTTTAATAGTAATTAAGCTTAGACAATTATGGCTGCAAAAATTGTCCTGGGATGAACAGTTGCCGCAGGACATTAGTAAGGTTTGGTCAGATATAGTTAGTAGTTAGTAAATTACCGCAAACTAATACAATCAAAATTCCACGTTGTGTCATTATTGATAGCTTCACTGAACTACTGTTTGAATACGAACACAAAAGACTATTTCATGCTGGCTCTCAACTGTTATTATCATCTATCAGGGATACATATTGACCAATCCGAGGTAGAAATATAGCTAGAAAGTGTTACCTTAAATGTATACGTTGTTGTTGGATGAAGGGAGATACTATTACTCCCAATTTGGGTTATTTACCACAGCAGCGGCTTCTAACGAGTTTTCCTTTTCAAAATATAGGGTTAGATTATGCGGGTCCAATTCAACCAGTGGTTCGTCAGGGCCGAGGTTCTAGTTTAGTAAAAGTTTACATTGCGATTTTTGTTTGCTTCACAACAAAATCGATTCACCTCGAATTAGTAGGTGATTTATCTAGTAATAGTTTTATTTTAGCATTAAGAAGGTTTATTGCACGCAGGGGTAAACCCATTAATATATACTCGGATAACGGTAATTCCTTTTGTTGGTGCGTACAATAACCTCTCGAGATTTCTTAAATCAAGCTGTGATTCAATTACTGAAGAAATGGCAAAGGAAGGTGTTAAATTCCATTTCATTCCGCCTTATTCACCTCATTTTGCTGGTCTTGTGGAAGCTGGTGTCAAGTAAACCAAACATAATTTAGTTAGTTAGGCCTTTGTAATCTCACGTTTGAGGAATTGTATACTACTTTAGTACAAATTGAGGCCATTTTAAACTCCAGACCACTGATACCAATGTCATCAAATCCTGAAGATTTAATGCCATTGACACCTGGTCATTTTTTAATCGGTCGTCCCTTGACTTCGTTGCAATCACATAATTTAATGGACTCTTCCATAAATTCTCTAACCCGATTTCAATGCATCGAGCCGCTAAGACAACATTTTTGGGCTCGGTGGAGTAAGGAGTATATCTCAGAGCAGGTCAGAACGAAATGGAGATCATGTAAGGATGTGCTACAGCTCAATTCATTGGTGCTTCTAAAAGACGATAATTTACCCCCCTTAAAATGGGAGATAGATCGCGTTATTGCTGTGCATCCTGGTCCAGATGGAGTCATCAGAGTTGCCGATGTAAGGACGTCCAGTGGAATCCTTCACAGATCGTTCAGTAAATCTGCCCATTACCTGCCTATTCTGAGGGAGAAGAATCTGGTTGAATGAGAGACTTTCAACGCGCGGGGATATGTTCACGCAAAGCGCCTATATAATTTATACGAGCAGTATTATTATTTTATTTTCTATCCTCCTTACGAATATTTCGTCGCGATACCTGTTTTTGCTTTATAATAAACGCTTCTCATTATAACAAGTGTACCAAGTATAATGTTTTCTATTCATTTTCTAAAACATTGCCAAAATCCCAACACTTAGGTCTTGTGCTGCTGGAGTAGTTCTCAATTTTTTTATTCGAAGTGTCTTTCCCTCAGAATAAAAAAGAGAGTTTTAAAAGAGTATATACCAGAGTATATCTCTTGAAGGTCATGTCCTAAATTTACCAAATTTCTGATCGTTTTTTTTCGCCTTACTAAGCCTTCATCGTTACGAAAAAATCTCGTGACCTATTTTGAGTCTTACATTTTTTATAAGAATTGATTGATTGATTAAGTCGTTAATAAGTTAATAATTCAGTCATTCTGTCAGCCATTTTTATTTATTCATTAGGTAAATCTTTCCGTCAGTCATAATAAATTAATAGTTTTGAAATCGTCGTGGCGCAGCGGCACAAGTATAGACTTTAACGCAACGGTGTTAAGTTTGATTTGCACTCGGGAAATAAATTATTATTTATTAATATTTTCCTTTTTTAGTGTTCCGTACATTTTAAGTAAAAAACGGAACCCTTATAATCACTTTGTTTTCTGTCCGTCTGTCTGTCTGTGTCGCTTTTAGATGTCGAGTTGAAATTCAAAGTATATGACTTAGATCTACGGCCCCATGATTGCCTGAAAAATAGTATTTCTATATTTACTTACTAAAAGATATTGCCGTTCATATTGCAACGCGCATTTCTACACTATAAAGGAAATCTAAATGGATAGGGTACTTCTGGTTGACCTAGAATTATAAAATTTGTCAGCTAGTAGTAGTAGTAGATGCTCTACAGGAAGTACTTGTTCAGAAAAAAATCTGAAAACTATACATTTGTGGTTAAATAAAAAAATTATAGCCTTAAAAGTTGGTTATATTTTATATTGAAGCCGCTAGTTCAAGTGTTGTCAAGTCTGATATTTAGATGAATGAACTCTGGCTAAGCTAAGTTTGAATTTCAGAAAAAGCTCTAGACCTTCAATTTCTGTACGGAACCCTCGGTGAGCGAGCCCGATTCTAGTAGCTAGTTCGGTTTTATTTTCGCTGTGGTATCAAGATAAAAAGGCGGCGATGAATTCCGTACTCAATATACAATGCCTCGATAATACAACGGGAGGTAGGGAGAGGAGTCTCTTAACCTAGATTCCAGGTTCTCTTAGTCTATCCTGCTATGAGCGGGATACAGCGTGAAGCTAAAAAAAGTATTGTGTGTAAAGTAGAAGAGAATTTACAATTGCTATTAATTTATAGGTACAATTGCATTACTCCATGTACCAGAAGCGAGGAAACGTTTGTTGGCAAGACTTATAGAAGCTGGTGATGGCGTCGTCAGTGACGATCAGTGAGTATTATTAGTATTTAGCTTTTTATGCTAATTGCACTTGAAACAACACAATCATTTTGATATCACAGACAGATACTTCAATTCAACACGCAATGCCTCGAGAATTGGCAGCAAGTGGGGAACGGAGTGTCTTAGCACAAGGTTCCCTCTGCCTACCCTGCAGTGTGCGAGATACAGCGTGAAGCTGATATAATAATTCATTTTATAGCACTTATCGATTGAATAAAAAAAAATAATTTGATGTGATTTATAAGACAACCTTAGGCTCAATGCTTTATCTTATGTATAAAGGGATCTTTGCGTTAAGGCATTGCAATTTAACTTTCCTTCCAATTTTGTAGGATTTGCCTGTTGAATGGTGGAAGTCGACACCGCGCTTAGTCTCATTACCAGAGCAAAGAAATAAAAATAATTCATTTCCCCGAATAAGGCTGGAGCCCACAAGCCGCTAGCTGCTTCGAAACTACGGCTTCATTATTACTTATATGTTTTTTTTTCTAAATTTCAGACCGCCATATTCAAAAAAGAACATAACAGTATGTTTCGCGGATATTAAACGATACCCGCTATCCGCCCGCGACTCGGCCTGGCTCGTGTCCAACAGGATACCGGTGTGTCCCCCCGTCCTGCTCAGCTCGTACCTGACCGAGGACACCCCGCCCGACCCCGTGCTACACTGTCTGCCTGACTTTACTGTTAAATAGTGCGGCTAATATGTATGTATATTTATGAATAAACTGATCAAATGATGTATATTTGTATTTTCTTTTAGAATTAATTTGAGGATTAGTTCAAAAAACAAAGCTTATATAGCTTAATACATTTATTTAAAAAAATATATTAACTCACTTTACATTCAAAGTAAGACTTATAACGTGGTTTTTTCGATATTTACAGTCCCAAAACGAACACGGGGTCAATTAGGCAAAGCGAGAATCATTGTCCGTATAGAATAGCTAAGAGTCCAAATAACACACTGGTGGCAGGAAAAATAAGTTAACCGATAAAAGAGCTGTGCACACACAACTGCAACACACATTAACAAAGTGTTAAATCTTATGACATCAACACTCAACAGACGTATATTACTTCAGCAGGTGTTAGTGTTGCAGTTGCAAAAAATAAATATAATAGCTATTTGAATTTTAGCCCTTAAGTGCATAATGTTGCCTATTGTCTGCATTCATTTTCACATCTATAAAAACTGGTGTGCCCACGTTTTGGATAGCATAGTAATAATTATTATAGATAATAATACATAATTGTGGATATATGGAGGCTAGTTATGGCATAAGGGCACAAAGTGTAACTGTAAAAGCGACGTTGTGGGTTCGATCCCCACTCAAGGAAATTAAATATTTATTTAAATTTATATTTCTTTTACGATGTGAAAGGAACCTGCTTCAATTGCATGCTCGTTGATCACTGGGATAACCGTATTTATCGTGTCACCAGTTTCTGAGCACAATGCTCTTAAAGCCGCGGCCTTTATTAGCATATTGGACCTTCACATTTTGAGTGACTGCGAGTACCGCATCCGACGGCCAAGTTGGCATCAAAGGTACTGGGGGATCATCGGCTGAGCGACACATTACTTTACCACAAAAAATCCGTTGGTGCTATATAGATAGGACCTAGGCTCGGCCACGAATGGAGTAATATGGAGTAGTGTTCTCATCTCGTCGCTTGTGTACTCAATTAACAGGTACCATTTGTTCGCATACAACATACAGCCGTTCGAATCTAAAATTCTAAGTTTTTTTCAGCTTCGCACTGTATCCCGCACACAGCAGGGTAGACAGAGGGAACCTAGTGTTAAAACACTCCGTTCCCCACTTTCCTTCACGAAGCATTGCGTGCTGAGTGGCGAAATTCAACGCCAAGCTTTGCCTCCATATCAGAACAAAAAAACGGGAATTTAAATTTAAATAAATATTACATTTCCTCGAGATCGAACCTCTATCTAGTCTCGTGTACAGGCAAATTTTGTGCCCCTGCGCAACGACTGGCAATTCAATATATTAATAAATTACAATATTTTTCGCCGAGTGGGAACTGAACCCACAACTGTGGTGTTTAAAATCACAGGCTTGTGATTAACGGCCTCAATAATTAATTTAAGCCTTTCGGAATTTTATTTTTAATGTTGTTTACTTATAAATTACTGTACGGTATATTTAGCTATACGGTATTTAGGTAGACAGTGAGCACGCTTGCTCGGTAAGTGCTGTTTTTCCAGTTTTTTCCTTAAACTCTGATCTCGGTCCTAAGTTTCAGTCCTGCTAGCCCGCCCGACCCCGTAGTATATCAAAAAACTATCAAGTTATATGTTTTTATTTCATTTATTTTTTTTCTGTTGAAAAAAAAAATGATATCAGGTACCAAATAAACCGAAAATAAACTTTAAAAAAATGTTTATTGGATTTCTTTACCTTTTCGTATAAGTTAGACGGACATTCTTATTTTCTTTTAATTCATCTTTACTATTGAAACGTACAAAACTAAACATAAAAACAAACTATACATCTGTCTATTACTCCTTGGAATATCTCATAAACAGTAGTAACTAAACTACCCTCTCCCTGTATTATATATATTTTCGGACCATCCACTTAATAGATTTAGTTTCATCTTTGGGAAATTTTAAGCCGGACTCCGCAAGTTCCTTCCAGGAGGCCTCAGCGATGGTTTCAAAGCCCGCTGTGGCTGCTGCCCTCTGCGACGCGGGAACCGTAAACACTGCAGAAGACGCTTTTAAGCCTTTACAGGCGCATAATAGTCTCCTGTAAAAAAATGTTTAAGATTTTTTTTACATTTTAAGACTGTATGGATGTTATGGATCATTAATACTTATAAATTAATATTGGCGGCTATGGTAAGGCTAGAAAAACTTTACTTAGATATCAAGTCCAAACTGCTGTACGTAAATAGTTAATACTGAAGAATATCATTACAGATCTATTCCGTTCCAATGACTTTGAAAATTTATATTTAATACACTGTAATGTAAACTTGGTGGTCATTTAAAATAACCTCAATATCGATTTTAATTTGTTAGTTGATAGTGTCTAAAATTCGTGCGTTGAAGTGGCAGTGGGCTGGATATATCTGTCAAAGGACCGATAGCCGTTGAAGCAGACGAGTCGATTTAATTAGAAAAAGAATTAGAGGCTAGTCGTAGCGCAGGGGCACAAGCTTATCACTGTAAGCGCGACAGGTTGTAGGTTCGATTCCCACTCGAGGGAATGAAATATTTACTGTTTAGATTTTTTCGTTCTGGTATCAAGACAAAGCGTGGTGTTAAATTCCGCTACCCAAAACTCAATGCTTTCAGATTTCCGGCGGATAGTGGGAAACTCAGTGTCTTAACACTACGTTTCTCTGCCAGACCTGCTATCTACGGGATACAGTGTGAAAAAAAAGTAAAAGCAGTAGTGGCGCAACGAGATAGGCTCTAACTGTAAACACGACGATTGTGGGTTCGATTTCAACTGGAGGAATGACTTATTTTAATTTCTTTACTCTGGTAATATGTAATGTTTCCAAAATTAAAACGAAAATGAGGAACGGAGGATCTTAACACTGATACAGTGGGATACGGCATGATCGTTAGGTTTCACCACTGTACATGCTATGATGAAATCATACGAAAATAAAGAATCACGCTACATGAAACATTATTTAAAGCATATTAGAACGGAATACTATCTCATTATAATAATATTGATGAAGTGGTATATTTCGGAAATATGTTTAGTAGAGATGGAAGATACGAGATGGATGCGGAAAGACGTATTGCTGCTGGTACGTCAGCGCAGCTGCACATTTGGCCGTGCACAATGCAGTGTTGGTATCGACGTTTTATACATCTGCGAAACGTGGATATTACTGAAGAAGAATGAAAGATAGATGAATGCTGTGTAGATACGATCTCTTTGTAGGATATGCGGAGTCAGCTTAGCTGACTGAATCCGAAATGAAGAAATAAACATAAAGGCAGATACTAGCAAGTATGTCACGATGAGAATAAAGAAGAACGTGCTCAGTTGAATTGGGTGTCGATCGAATGAGTGATGAAAGCATGGCAAAAAAGATATATGACGGAAAAGCGAGCGAGAAGTGAGGTAGGGAAAGTCTTCGGTTAACTTTCGAAAACACAGTATCAAATATGGATGGAAGAACGTTACGTAGCGTTTGGCGTTCCGTTTTCTCTGACTACATCGCTAAGGATACAGCGTGAAGCTAGTATATTATAGTATAAATAAGCACTACTCAGACTCGCTTACCGAGGAGCGTTCCTTCCCAATTTCAGTACTGTAGGTCGGCGGTTAGTACAATTTATAAATCTTCACGCAGCATCATATACGAGGGTCGGTAGAGGAAATCTGTTAACCTAGATAGAGACCGTAGATCTAAATATGTAATATTAATTTCAGCTTGATATCTCTACGTAATCTTGAGATAAATAGTCTTGACAGACGGACAACAAAGTGATGTGAAATGTTCCGTTTCTAGGTAGGTACGGAACTCTAAAAAAAGTATTACCTCGCAGATAACATTCTGTTGGCAATCTTAAGTCCTCGATATTCTCTTCTCACGACCAAACCGCATGAATGTAGAATCTTGTCAATCTCCAGATATTTAAAAGCATCACATTTTAATTGCACGTATTTCTTAGCTCCATACAGTTGTTGCCACGCGTTTCCTTTTAACTGTGAAAAATATTATAAAAGAATAATATAGTTTTATTTTACTACGCTATTTCCTACATTAGCAGGATGGGCGGAGGGAACCTAGTTTTAAAAGTGCCTTAACGCAAGAAAAGACATGTGACTATAAACACGACTGTTGTGGGTTTGATTCTTACTTGGGGAAATGAAATATTAGTATTAGTATTTTTATTTCCACGTTCTGGTAACGAGGCAAAGCGTGGAGTTAAGTTCCGCCACTCAACGTGAAAGTGTCTTAACAGTAGGTTTCCAAGCTTCCTCTGTTTATTTTTCTATGTTCAGGATACAACGTGTAGCTATAAACCTAATGTTAGATTTTGTCTTATCAGAGCGGGGAAATGAAAGTATTACATCGCCTCGATTGGGCATCAACCCACAATGAGAAAATCTTATTCAATGACGAAATCATTTGCACAAAATATAATAGAAAATACAAATCTACGTATAAAACCCACCTCAACATTCTTTATCTCTCCCAAAGTATCGATAACAAATATATTGAGAGCAACTAAATCCCTTTTACCACCAAAGCCAACGTAACAGCCTATACTCAATTTCAGAGCTAAACAATGTCGCCAGTACTTCGATATGCCATTTACACTTTCCTGATCATAATAAAAATCTGAAGAAAAAAGCACATAAAAATCTTTGAAAAAACATTTTTTTAACCGAGATAGAGAGACGAGACCTAGAGGGACACTGTGTTCTCCACTTTCAGCTCAATTTATAAGACTTGTTGAGTGGTGGAACTCAACGCTGAAATTTATTTTTTTGCCAGAGCGAGAATATGAAAATAAATCATTTCCCCCAAATGATAATTGTCGCGTTGTGTAATCAGGTGAAGTGCCGCTGCGCCACGACTGCCTTCTTAAAATTCAAGGTTACTTAAAAAATGATATACTTTTAATTAGGTCATCTTAATGTTCTTAAGATGACAAAAATATTAAATATTGTTATTTAATTTTAAATGTTATACCTATTGCTTAAAAAAATATAAAAAAATCATTAAACTGATTATAACACCTAATATACACATGTTATAAAGCATTACTTACTGTATGTTTTTCATGATCAATGACTACAATTACTGTATTTTCAATTTAAGACAAAGTACAGCGTTAAATTTTACCATTGGCAACGCAATTTTCAATCACGCAATCTATAATTGTGCGGATTCGACATCAGAGAACCCTAATATTGAGTTATTTCTGCCTGCTCTGGTATACATAAATAACAACAATAATACACACTATGTAAGGAGCATATCTGTTCATCCTTAATCAGGTTTTCCACGAGAAGCTGTATGCCGATGTCCTCGTCTTCGGGCGCTAAATCTTGTATCACCCATTTAGCCCCCCGGTCCTGCCAAGCATCATAAACTCGGAGATAGGAGGAATCCCGTACATCTTTTAAAGGCATTTCTTACCTGAAACAGAAATGGTATTCAATTTAATATATTTACTATGAATTCATTTGGAGAACAGAGGTAGCCCCAACTTAACACTAGGTTGTTTCTGAGTAGTGAGAGGAAGCAAATTAATTGCACATTTAGTACCAAGATTTTGTGTTTGTTCTTGAACATTTTTTTTCTAGGATATAATTTTTAAGATTCCATACCTCAAAAGTAAAAAGAACAGAACCCTATTAGGGTTCAGTTCCACTTCGTCGGTCCGTTTGTCAAGACTATTTATCTCGTGATCTCATGAAGGTATCAAGATGAAATTAATATTAAATATTCACGTCTGCGGTCCTTGGATCACAGAAAAAATGAAACTTCTAAGTCAACGTGATTACGCCAATGATGAATGATGGAAAAATGAGACCCAAAACTCTTGAATAATCGATTTACTTCACGTTTTACATTAATTAATAAAGAATAAATAATGTATTAAAAATTGACGTTGTTAGGTCCGAGTCTCAAAGCGCAATAATAATGTATCGCCGTTGCTTATGTGACGTGTGAATTATTGCTTGCACGATCTGACAGGCGTTGTATTATTCGGCTTGAACATCCTCCCCCCGCTCGAAGCCCTCAGGACTTCGTGTAGATTTAGGAACAGGCAGTAGGCAGAGATTATGAACAGCCCGACGAATATGATGATGCCCTTTGAATTGATGACGTCTACTACTCTCGACACTCCATCAGAACCCGGGTATAATTTGTGAACCCGGGCCATACGCCATTTTAAAGGAGACGTTGGTCTCTTTGATGACGACCAAATCTCCTTCTTTTAGTCCTCGTTTGTTGATTTGCCATTTATGCTTCTGCTGAAGTTCGCTTAGCTATTCATTCCTCTAACGGTCCCAATCAATGATGACTGGAATCTAAAAGAATGGGATGTTTCTTCTCATGAGGTTCACTCGAATTATGGATTCGGCCTCCCACACAAATAATGCCGTCTTGGTTTATGAATGGGGTTTAGGATAAAATAGGAGACTTTAGAGTTAAGCTTTGTTTATTTTTAAGTAATTTAATTTCTTCAAAAAAACAAATGTTTTATTATTATGCTTAACGATCTATCTAATTCATTGGTTTTCAAAGGCCCTGTAGTTTTGCAGTGTTTGTTTTTTGTATTATGAATAAATCGCAGAGCACAGGCAAGAGACCTATGTAAAATTGCAAATTTTGAAAATCTTTCCAATTTTATTCTTTTGGTTATAGTTGAGTTGATATTAATGTCAACTGGAAATCGTAGTATGTCTTCAGAAGGATCTCAATTTAATCCTGAAACGCTCGATTGTAACGATGTATGTAAATATTTATTCTACATAAAAATCCTCTCTGATCTCTTGGGATAATTTGCCATCACCATATTCTTTTGATAGTTGTAAAAGGCACAGGGTACTCAGATAAGATACTGAAGCCGTGCCATAAGTAACGGTGTTTAATTGGAATATCCTCATAGGTAATGATGGCTCATCGCACCACAAAATGAGTCGCAGAATACGTTGGCCGTTGTGTATTAATATTTGGCGGTACATTTTTTCCACATCTGCTGAAGCAACATATGTATGCTGTCTGTATCTAAGTTAAATGGAAAATAAGTTATCTTGCACTACAGGGCCAATGTGTTGGATGTGAATAAACGATACCCTAGTAGATGTTTTAGAAGAAGCATCAAATACCACTCGCAATTTTGTTGTGTCACTTTGTTCTCTTATGATTGCATGATGTGGAAGGTAGCAACCAAACATTGGTTTATTAATCTCTGTCATGTGTCCCATGCGTTCATATTCATGAATGAAATCTAAATATTGTTGTTTTAATTGTGGTTTACTTCTCAATTTTTTCTCAAGTTGAAGTAGTCGCTTTTCTGCAATGTCATGGATTATCCAATAATTCAACCGATTTTTTTAATAGAATCTGAACACTTAATCTGTAATTTCTTTCTCTGCGAGTTGTTTGATTAAATAATATTTCGCAATAATCACTAGTGCTATTCTTGTTTATTGAAGGTACATCTTCAAGTTCCCCAAAATCTTGACAATTGCGCGCTAACGTCTTGCGCAAAGTTACACTGTATGTTAGAATTACTGTTCCTATAAAATTTTTAAATACATTTTATAATTTTGTAAAAACTCAAGTAGAGTGCTATAAAAAAAAATGATAAATAATGTTTATAATAGCTCTATATTTGATTTAATACACAACATATTATGACTAACTTCAAATGTAAGAAAGACTAAATTACATAAATAAATTCTATGCAAGAATATATATATCGAAAAATAAAAACAATAGAAAAATATATATATCACTTACCATTAAAAGGTAAAGGTAGAAACTAAATATTAATATAATATAATAGTCATATTATAAGATATTATTATTAATAATAATTACACACTGTCGTGTATGGATACCTTGCACTACTAGGATCCTTAGCTAGCACTTCAATATATTATGTTGCATACATGATGTCAGCACATATACAGCTTGCTTGTCCTATCATTCTAAATACTAGATAATTTAACATGAATCGTAATTATACATAACGTCCGTCTGTTTTAATTTTATTTTATTACCAGCGGCCCATTCGCGGCTTCGCTCGCATACCACTTATAATTGTTTTATTATCCTGCAGTTTCCATAAGATAATTAATATAAATTAAATAATTAATATAATTTATACATTCAATAATTTTCAGAAACTGCAAGCACTAACATGGTTGCTTGCGAGGACGAAATCGGCGGCAAGGGCGCCCCCCGCTGGACTCATACCTATACTTGCGGCCGTAAACGGAGCTTTGAATTATTTAAAATTTATATTTTTACAAAAAGTATACGTTCAAATTACATGCTATAAAAGACAAAGTATTTCTTCATAAAAATTTCTTGACGATGGAATAACTTTTGCTCGTAAATTTCAATATCTTTATCAAATAAAAAACGTTGAAATATCACCTTGCAATTTTCAATTATTTTTTTATCACAAAATATCTTATTGTGACTTATTTGTAAGAGATAGATATACCGTATCGCGGTCTTTTTTTTAAAACTAATAAAATAGAACATTTCTTCCATACAATGTACTGACATATATTTTACTATATTTGCAGAGCACGCGCTTACAGCAATTCGATGGCGTTACAGTTATTTCGTTATATAAGGCAAACTAATACGTACACCATAATCGTAGAAGAAAAACGTAGGTTTCAAACAAAACCAAAAATAAGTAAATCGGACCAGAAGATCCACAGATCTTAGCGTTTAAACAAACAAACAAACAAACTCTTCCACTTTATTATATTAATATAGATTTTTTTTTTTTATAGCTTCACGCTGTATCCCGCACACAGCAGGGTAGGCAGAGGGAACCTAGTATTGAGACACTCCGTTCCCCACTTTCTGCCAAATTCTGGAGGCATTGCGTGTTGAGTGGCAGATCTCAACGCCGCGCTTAACCTCGACACCAGAGCGAAGAAATGGAAATATAAATTTTAAGTAAATATTTCATCTCCTCGAGTGGGGATCGAACCCACAACCAGTCGGTTTTGCAGTCACACCTCGTGCCGCTGCGCCACGACCGGCCTCATTAATATAGATAAAAGCCGAAAATTATCTTTATTAAATTTTCTTGATGATGAAATAACTTTCGATCGTAAGTTTTCAATATAAATGTATTTTCAATGGTAATAGATAAACATTAAATAAAAAATAGCGGGCAATGTCGCGCAGGACTAAACTTTACACCACGCTAAGAAAAGAAGAAGAGAACCAAAGTGTAGTTTAAATTAATTATAAACAGCAAATAATTACATAGAGGCCGGTCGTGGCGCAGCGGCAGGAGGTGTGACTGCAAACCGACTGGTTGTGGGTTCGATCCCCACTCGAGGAGATGAAATATTTACTTAAATGTATATTTCCATTTCTTCGCTCTGGTGTCGAGGTTAAGCGCGGCGTTGAGTTCTGCCACTCAACACGCAATGCCTCCAGAATTCGGCAGAAAGTGGGGAACGGAGTGCCTTAACACTAGGTTCCCTCTGTCTACCCTGCTGTGTGCGGGATACAGCGTGAAGCTAAAAAAAAAAAAAAATTACATAAAAATTAACAATATTTCGTAAATGTATGAAAATTTCTGCCTATTCGCGTCGGTCATACTATGCCGCACGAAGGCTAGCGCATTGCGAATCAGTGACATCTCCTTAATTATTTATTAGAATGTTATACAGTAAACTATAATTTCAATCTAGATAAAATGGTAAAAATTACTATTATATTTATGTTCATAAGGATGAATATCAAGCAAGCAAGTTCATTTTGGGTGACGTTTTCTTAAAACAACAAACTTTGCAAACCATTGCTTAGCAACGGTCGGTTGTTATTAACATGGCAGAATAAATTGCATGTCAAATTAGAAAATATTTTAATATATTTAGAATATATGTGGAATATAATGTTATATAGCCTAAAACACTTCTGAAGAATCCAGCTTTCATACTTTTCATATCCAGAGATCTTAGCGTTTAAGCAAACAAACTCTTCCGCTTTATTATATTAGTATAGATAATAGATGCCGCCCGTGGCTTCGATTGTATGAGCTTTACCAAAATCCTGTCCAAGCCTAATAAAAGTTATAAAATTTTTTCAAATAAATCCGTGCAGTAGTTCCGAAGATGCAAACAGACAAACAGATAAAGATAAAACATATCCAATATTTGGAATGAGGATATTTATCTCCTCGCCCTGGTAACAACACTGGTAGCTCGACGTAAAGTTCCACCACTTAACATAACAAATCGCGAAAATTGGGCGATGCGTGGGCAACGAAGTGTCTTAACACTATGTTCCCTCTGCCTAACCTGTTTTGTACAGCGTGAAAACGTTAGTATTAGGTACTAGTGCATAATATTTTTTTTAAGTGTCCGGGGTAGATTAGGAGCAGGGGACAGACAATATTGCCGTATTACACTATTTATACATAATTTCATGTCATTAATATGAGATTATTCAATTATTTTGGATAAGTATGAATCTTTAATGCGTGCGTGACTGGAGACTTATACCTACTTATCCATAATATAATCTTGTGACTGTGTGTGTAACTTTTAAAAATTCTTTGAAAGTTAGAGTATACCAAAAGTTCATTGTCAACTGTTAATATCTGATAGTTTTGAATTCGAATTCATTGTGAGGAATAAATATAAAAAAATAACTTTATTAGTTAATTAGCTTTATTAGTTTTCTTTGGATTAGATTGTGCATAATGTAACATAACGTCTCTTGATTGGTCCAAAGATGGAGAAATTGGTAATGTATAGCCATTTTGAATTTGGAATGTTTTTTTTAATCTATTTTTAGCATCGTGGGGTATCCTGTATCAAAGAATTTGTCAAGACACCACTGTGCGTTACTTAACGCCAAAATATCGATATAGCGTGTTTAATTACATCATTCTCTGAGTGTGCGAATCGAACCCACAACCGTAGTGCTTACAGTAGGGCGCTGTGATGTTGAACCACGAAACCTTAAAATATTTACATGAAATTGTAAAGAAAATCTTTGGATATTGGCAGCTGATGACCTTCTCCTTAACGTTGTTTATTATGCATATTCAATGCTAACAACAAAACTAATAATATGTTGTGTATATAATAATTTCCTTAATACTGTATACATTTATTCATATAAAGAGCTACCTCAATACAAAATAAAATATACTAGTACATAATGTACGTAATGTGGCGTAGCTAACTAGACTAAAATCATGTTTTTTAACATTTCGTAAAGCAAACTCAACTCACTCAACTCACACTTTTTAGGCACTTAATACTAGATTGTTAATATCAAACCAACGAAGAGTATGCGATAATGCACCATTCACTTCGTCATAGCTTATTTTCTTCCTGTCCACTTTAAATATTAAAGAGATATTATCTGCGAAGAGTACAATAAGTTCTTCCCATAAAAAGGCAGATCGTTAATATAAAGAAGAAATAAAAGGGGACCAGAATTGATCCTTGTGGAACGCCCATCCTTGGAGGAGATTCAAATGATTTTACATAATCTTCTGGATTCTTTAGTTTAGATATGAGCCAATAAGACTTTATTATCTAAGCTAATACTATAAAACACGTTAATCTCAGTTACAATACGACGAGTCGTGGCCGTCATGAAATGAGGTATTTTGAACTATAGTGCACTGTACGCTCGGAAAGAAAATAATCAAAAGCAAGAAAACAGCAAAAATGTACGTATAATAATAGCTATATTTTATATTTAAGAATTTACTGCAGTTAATGGGATATTTCGAAAGAAATTAACACCCCGTGTGCCGTGCTCTGTTAAACCAGTCCTTCCAGTTCAGAGAAAAGTTGGGAACCTAGTGTTAAAATACCCCTTTCCTACTAAAACGCTCCCGTTCTCCACCTTCTGCCAAATTCTGGAGGCATTGCGTGTTGATTGGCGGATATCAATGTCGCGCTTTGCCTCGTGCAAGAAGGACCAGAGCGAAGAAATGAAAATATTAACTATTTATCTTCCTTGAGTGGGAATCGAACCCCAATCGGACGCGTTAACTGCGCCACTATTGGCCTCAAATGAAGATACACTTGGATATCTAAGAAATTGGAATATTAACACAAGACTGGTTTGTGTCTATGTACTTATTTGACACTTGCTCTTCATTAGTATTCAGCTTTATAGACTTGACCTAGAGCAGATTGTATTGAAGGTTTTAGGAAAAGATTTAGATTCAACATCAAATTTATTAGTTGTTGTTATTGTTATTTGTAATATTACTCATATTAATATATTTTAAGTGATTGTGCGTTCAAAACTTAAAAAAAAATATTTGCATAAAATAAATAGCTAAATAAGCCAAATGAATCTCCGTTCCCTTCTGTTTTTTTAGTTTCAATTGTTTTTTTTAGCTTCACGCTGTATTCTGTACATAGTGGGGTAGGGGAACCTGGGTACCTAGTGTTAAATTACTCCGTTCTTATTAAGACACTTCCGTTCCCCACTTTTCGCCGAGTGGCGGCATTTTTACTTCAAAATTATATGGGACCAATTTCTAGATGTTTATCTATTATGTAATAAAAAATCTTGTACATGTCATCAGCATTAGACAACTTGAAGCCGGTCGTGGCCCTC
Organism: Heliconius erato x Heliconius himera; assembly: GCA_013421005.1. NCBI lineage: Eukaryota > Metazoa > Arthropoda > Insecta > Lepidoptera > Nymphalidae > Heliconius > Heliconius erato x Heliconius himera. The sequence continues at coordinate 135,073 of JAATLQ010014925.1, read as the reverse complement.
ATGCAAGGGCACAAGCGTGTGACTAAACGCGAAAGGTTGTAAGTCCCGTTCCCACTCGAGGTAATAAAATATTTAATATTTTAATTCCTTCGCTCTGGTGTCGAGGCAAAAGTGGTGAGTGGAGTGTCTTAACACTAGGATTCTGATTCGAAACAGACGAAATTCTAGTTTTTTTTTAAATAATAAAACCATAGGTAAGTAATAAATAGTCATAATCTTTTATTATACGTATAGATTACTAAAATACAACATTTTTTCTAGTAAGTAAAAAAAATACATATATTTAATTTCATCTAACTTTGCGAGTCCCTCTACTAGTACCTACTTGAAATTAAAAACAAAAAAAAAATTAAGGAAGCATTTTAAAATTACATAGATATATTGATAATTTAATTCCGATATAATAAAGCCAGTTAAAGGCCAGACTGTAAGCGCGATAGGTTGTGGGTTCGACTCCCACTTGAAAAAATGACATATTTAATATTTACATTTCCTCGCTTTGGTAACAAAGCGCAGCCTTGAGTTGCGCCACTCAACACATAAAACTTTTAGAGTTCGGCGGAAAGTGAGGAACGGAAGTGTCTTAATGGGAACAGAGTATCTTAACCCTAGGTTCCCAGGATCCCTCTGCCTACACGGCTATGTACGGAAAATACCGTAAAAATTATAATTATAAATTAACTAACTAACACTAACACTATCAATTCATTAATTCAAGTGCAATTTGTTACAATATCTACGCGAATTTCTTAATCATCAACTTAAGTAATCTATTTTCGTCCTTTGGATATTTAAATCCGCAGTCTGCGAGTTCTTTCAAGGAAGTTACAGCGACAACTTCGAAGCCAGCCTTGGCCGCCGATATCTGAGATGCGGGGCCCGTGAATAGAGCGCCCGTCGCGGTTATACCCAGAAGGGCACATAAACGTTCCCTGAAAAAATATGTGAATTTTTCTATACTTAGGAAATGATAATAATATTGAAATAATAAAATTATTCTTTGTTCATTCTTAATTTTTTTGTCGCTGTGGATAAGTAGATAGTAAACGCGATAGATGCAGGTTTAATACTGAAACTGATGGCAACGTCACATTTTGTCTAACAGGGCGGAGAGTTGAAAATAATTTTAAATATATTATATATATTATCGTTCCCCTGAATGGGTATCAAACCCACAGCCACCATGTTTATAGTCAGGATGTCTTTAAAAAAATATATTATTATAAAATAACAAATTAGACTATTTAAAAAAAATATAAAAAAATATTTGTATTTTTTAGCTTCACGCTGTATCCCTCACATGTCAGAGTTGGCAATAGGAACCTAGGAATCTAGTGTTAACATACTCCGCTCCCCACTTTCTAGTGAATTCGGGAGGTACTGCGTGTTGAGTGGCGGAACTCACTCACTGGCGCAGTAGGTACAGTGCTGTAAAATATATGACGCTTGAAAAATTTACCTTTTAAGGAGTAGGTACCCGTCGTCGTACTTTTTATTTTTAAAAATTTTTTTTAAAGTGTTATTCCACACTTAGGAAAAAAAAATACTTATTTAGAAAACGTATAAAAATTTGAACGCAGCGAGACTCGAACCCGCGCCTCCTGGAAACCGACCAGGCGCTCTGACTACTAAGCCATGCGTTCTCGCCAAGCTACGTCGAAATTTTTATACGCTTGTTACAACTTATTTATGTTGTTAGTATCTCTGTAGGGAGATTTTTACAAATTTCCGCTACCCAAAGATAATTATTAAGAATTATCGTTTGGCAAGAGAGAAACTATTTTTTAAATATATTTAAACATTTTTTTTAAAGTGTTATTCCACACTTAGGAAAGAAAAATACTTATTTAAAAAACGTATAATTTTTTTTTATTTTTTATTTATAATATTTTTAATGTCATTTAGCACCAATCTATTATTAGCCATATTTTCAAATCATAGAACTCTACATTATCTATTAGTAAACTATTGATAAAATATTATTGTTTTATTTTTTATCATTTTTAATAATTTATTACTCGACAACCTCACAAGGTTGTGAGGAACAATAAGAAAAACTACATTTCGTTACTTTTTCGATGTTTTATGACTTATAGAAAATATAGTTCTGATTTGGAAATATGGCTGGAGCGATAGACGCTAATTCACATCAAGAACATAATAAAAAAAAATGTAATGATATGCAATATTTAAAAGGTAAACTTTCCACGCGATATATTTTATAGCACTGTGCGCAGGGGCTCAAGCGTGTGAATATAAGCGCGACTGGTTGCGGCTTCGATTATCTCTGGAGGAAATGAAATTAAAAAAAATAAATCAGCTTCACGCTGTATCCCGCACACAGCAGGGTAGGCAGAGGGAACCTAGTGTTGAGACACTGCGTTCCCCACTTGCTCTGCCGAATTCTGGAGGCATTGCGTATTGAGTGGCAGAACTCAACGCCGCGCTTAACCTCGACACCAGAGCGAAGAAATGGAAATATAAATTTAAATAAATATTTCATCTCCTCGAGTGGGGATCGAACTCACAATCAGTCGGTTTTACAGTCACACCTCGTGCCGCTGCGCCACGACTGGCCTCGATTAAACTCTCCTCAATCTCAATTCTCAATTTGTAGTAAATATTTTACATTATATTACCTCGCAGCTAGGATCTTGGTACCAAGTTTTCGCCCCCTGTATTCTCTCTTCACGACCAAACCATACGAATGTAGGATCGCGTCGATTTCCAAATACTTGAAGGCATCGAATTTTAATTCTGCATATTCCATTGCACCGTACACTTGTTGCCAAGCTTCGCCTTTTATCTGTAAAGACTTTATATTTATTTTAGTTTTACGCTGTATCCCGCATATAGCACAAGGTAGGCAAAGGGAACCTATTGTTAAAACATTTGGTTCCTCAATTTCCGCTGAATTTTTGAGACATTGTGTGTTGAGTTGCGATCTACTGGCTGGAAGTGTATTCAAACGTCGTAAATTAATTTTTGCCAAAAAAAAACCGATTTCAAGCAATCCGAACTAAAAAGTAAAAAATAATTTTACGTAAAGTAAAATGTACTTTGATTTTGTTAAACAAAAACCATTAAAAAAAAGATGAATTGAAGTCGGTGTGAAGCTAATGCAACAACCTTATTACAATATCGAATTATTAAGCCTGTTTGTTAATCGACTTCTGTAAGAAAAGGAGGTTATCAATTCGACTGTTTTTTTTAAATGTTCAGAACTTTTGACTTATTTTTTATTTTTTAATTCATTGTTTGAAGTCGGATTTGTTTTTGTAAAAAAAATATTTATTTTACGATTTTAAGTAATGGGTACTTTAAAAGGATGTTTCTCAAATTAGTTTGTCCTACGTAAAACTTCGATCTCAATTAGGTATTATTTTTGTGCAAAGTAACATTTTTGCATATTGGCCAGAACATACATAAAAAATATTCGGGCGAATTGGGGATCTCTCCCTTTTTTGAAGTCGTTTGAAAATGAGAACATTCTCTTTTTCGAACGCAACGATGAGAAATTTCAATTTTAACAATGTTTTTCCTTGTAACTATTACAGTATAATTATATTTTTTACAAAAAAAAAAATCTATTTCAACCGGATCCCATAATCAAAACCTAACTAAAGTTTCACTAAACTATCCTTAAAGTGTACCCTTTCAAATAAAAGAAGAATCATCAGAATCGGTTGGCGTGATATTGAGTTATTCGCCTATTTGTCGCGCACAAACCTAATTCAAATTTAAGACGTGTGATTTTCTCATAGATGCCATTATCAGAAATTGACAAAAAATAAATGGGAGCACACGTAAAGCACTAGCTTTCAAATAAAAAAAAAACGTCCAAATTGGTTCACCCAGTCAAAAGTTCTGAGGTAACAAACAAAAAAATACGATCGAATTGATAATCTCCTTTTCTTACAGAAATTGGTTAAGAAAATACTATACGGCTAAGATAATTGAATTATAATATAATACTATTTACTAGAGATCAGAGCGCATTTGTCACTTTAACGTAAAAGCTGGAGCGAGGCTTAGAAATGAAATAAAATCTATTGGATATTAAATCTAAAAATGTACATTTTATATTTTTGTTTTTTCTCGAATTTTTGAGGTATGGCGCGTTGAATGAGGGAACTCAAGGCCGCGTTTTGCCTCGCTACTGGAGCGAAGAAATGAAAATATTAAATATTTCATTTCTTCGAGTAGGAATCAAACCCACAATCGTTGCGCTTACAGTCGCACTCTAGTGCCCCTGTGCCACGACTGATGAATGACATTATTCGATTAAATAGTAACAGTCATATTTCAAAAATTTAAAAGTATTTTCCCACTCTGATACCTATATAGCGCGGCGTTAAGTTTCGCAAGTCAATACGTAGCGACAATTTTCAGAAAATATATTGTATGTTATATAGGGGATCCAATGGATGTTATATAGGGGGTCAAGTAAAATTAAGGAAAAATGAATAAGAAAAAGAAATGAATAAAAATTTTAACCCACAATAGTTCTCACTTTCAGTCATACCTTCTCTTATATAGATAGCTACATATTACAAGTTAGCCTTAAGTTAAAGTCTAAAGTTAGTACAGTTAGGCAAAAGAGCCTCAAGATATGCCTCTACCTGACTGTTCCTAGCGCTACTCCTTTATATTTAGATAATTTACAATCATGAGACGTTTACTATAGAATAATTTAGTTTTTCTTAAAGCTTCACGCTTTACCCCCATTTAGTATATCAAGGAAGGCAGTTAAAACATAGTGTTAAGGCACTTCGTTCTCCAGTCTGAATTCAGTTTTCGAGACATCACGTTTCTAGTGTGGTGGCTTCAGTTATCAATTTTTTTTCACTTCACGTTGTGTGCAGCGCATAACAGGGTAGGAAGAGGAAACCTGGGTATCCAGAGTTAAGACACCATTCCCTCTTATCTTATCACTTTCCGCCGAATTCGTGACTTGGCGTGTTTAGTGGAGGAAGGTTCACAATTAAAGGAAGGTCGACACCAGAGCGAAGAAAATTAAATATTTTATATTCTCGATTGGGAAGAGAATTCCAAAACCTGTCACGTTTAAAATCACAAGCTTCTGCAACTGTATCACTGACTGACTGACTTACACCGTAATGTTATATAGCCTATAGCACTTCTGAAGAATGTATCTTTCATACAAAACAAAAAGAAAGTAAATCGGACCAGTGGATCCAGAGATCTTAGCGTTAAAACAAACAAACCAACAAACAAACTCATCCATTTTATTATATTAGTATAGATTAAGAACAAAGATCACTTCTATGATTAAGAGGGCATGTTAGGCAACCGAATACATCTTTATTATCAATAGAAGTCGTTACAAATAAGAGTTTGCGCAATTACAACAACTCATTGACATAGTTATGAGAACAGAAATGATTGATAACCAAGGTCGTATTGATTAAGGAGTTGTTATATTTCAAACTGTATCAATATTTAGGATAAGGTACTTTAGTATTTTTTTTATTTACACGCATTATTTCACATATATTATAGTTGGGTAGGCAAATGGAACCTGGGAACTTAGTATTGACGCCAGTACGTGGCACAGAGGCGACTGCAAACGCGACGGTTGTGGCTTCGATTCCCATTCGGGATCATAAAATATTTCATATTTTTATTTCCTCTCCCGTAACGAGGCAAAGCGTGGGGTTGATTCTCACCACTCAATTAGCAATGCCTCCAGAATTCGGTGGAAAGTGGGATCCAGAAGTGCCGTAATGGGAACGAAGTGTCTCAACACTAAGTTACCAGGTTTATTTTCATAAAAAATTGAACTGCTATCTTACCTTTATATCTGGCACTCTCTCTTCAACAGTATCAACGACGCATGCATTAAGAGCACCTAAGGTCCTCTTCCCGTCGACCTCAACGTAGCAGCCTAGGCTCATTCTTTGGGCTAAACAAGCTCGCCAGAACTCCGATATGCTTAGTTTACTTTCTTCATCGTTGTATACATCTGACAATAAAAATATACAGTGTTTTTTGCTATCACCAATTTAAATGAAACCACAATTTTAACTACTCTATAAAAACCTGATACAATTAAAGCAAAAGAGATTTTTCCAAAAATGAAAAAAAAAATAAATAAAATTATTAATAAAACTATCGTTGTAAAGTAAAATTCCATTTGTACAGAATGACGTACACAGACAAACCTATCAAAGCGATAACGCCGCACACGCCTCATTCGCGAAATCGAGTCGTAGGTAATGGCAGCGATGTTGAATTGCGTAAAATAGAACGAGAGATATCCCTTTCTCGTTCTGGTATGTTTTTTGAGAATGAAAAGCAGCAGATTGGCAACGCTTAGTAGTACAGAAAAAATATACTCACTACTTAAGGAACATAAAGTTTCATCCTGTAAAAGATGTTCTACAAGGATTTCTAAGGCAGCTTCATTGTCTTCAGGAGCTAAATCTTGTATTACCCACTTCTCGCCTGAATCTTCCCAAGAACTCCAAACACGCGGACAAGACGAATCCCAAGATCTTTTAAAAGGCATTTCTTATCTGTAATAGTGATAAAAATTTGTTCAATATTTATACAATTTATTTATATGTACGTAGCCTTGGACGATCAATTAAGTATACTCGTATGAACTTGCAAGGTTATTTCATTATTTACTTTGTTTTTAGTAATTTTTCCTTTAATTTTTGTTTTCCTGTAATTTTTCCTTTAATAAAATGTTAAATAAAATAAAATGACTAAATAAAATTTGTCTTTATTACTGAATGACACAATTTGTTTCTATAATACCTCACATAAACTAACTAAATAAATAAACTATATAAATACTATTACTAAGCCTTAATATTGCTATTGGCGAACATTAAGCTTATGTGACAGTTTGTCTTTCGACAAAGGCCTGATCTATTATTGCCTTCTTCTCTTCACCTTGCCTTCTAATCTTAAGCTATTCTCATCCATTCCAGACCAGCTATCTTTCTAATGTCGTCTTCTACCCCTGGTTCTTTTATCATCTCTAAATACAAGTAAGATTTTTATAAGTTCTATTATGTATTTAAATCCGGTCGAGTCTGCCCATGCGAGTTGCCATTGTTGGCGATGTGACTCTACCACCTCACGTACTTTAGTCGACTCTTACAACACCACCAGTACCAGGATGATCCTAATCTAGGCCGGGATCACACGGCACTTGATGATTATGTATTTTTTGTTTATATTGTATCGCTTTTATGTTATTTGTATCCGACTACGTGACGCAAAGGTTAAATATATGGTTAATATGTTTATTAGTTGTGGAGACCAAATGTGACCTATTTTAGTAATTCTTGCATCTTGCTTCTATTTAAATTTATTGCTATTCCTATTTCATAAAGATTTTTTTATTTAAATAAGGCCAGTCGTGGCGCAGCGGCACTCGAGGAGATGAAATATTTACTTAAATTTATATTTCCATATCTTCGCTCTGGTGTCGAGGAAAAGCGCGGCGTTGAGTTCTGTCACCTATCACACAATGTCTCCAGAATTCGGCAGAAAGTGAGGAACGGAGTGTCTTATATTAAGTTTCCTCTGCCTACCATGCTGTGTGCGGGATTGAGCTGATTTTTTTTATATTATATTATATTTAAGTGTGTATCTATTACAAAATTATTTAAATGGTTTACTTCTTTAGTATCATATAAAAATTATACAATTATAAGCTACATATGGTTTCTACTCAGTTATCTTTTTTTTATTTAATCGGAACTCAACGCCACACATGCCACGTTTATTATATATCTATACATGGCTTACTTTATTTAAATATCAACTTTCTCTCGAGGAAGAATTATGTCAACTCCGCTACGATGTTAGAAATAGTTTGTGGTATATACAAAACTAATATTACAAAACTCGACCCTCTCGAGTCTTTTAATATATGAAAAGGAATTTTCATATTAAAGTTAAAAATAAATAAGTGAAATCAACTTCACGTTGTATCCCGCACACAATCTACACAGTAGACAGACACTCCGTTTCCCACTTTTCACCGAATTCTGGAGGCATTGCGTGTTGAGTGGCAGAATTAAACGCCGCGCTTTGTCTCGACACCAAAGAATTGAAAATATAAATTAAAATAAATATTTCGTTTCCCTGAGTGGGGATCGAACCTACAAACAGCCGCGTTTACAGTCACACTTTGTGTCCCTGCGCCACAACTGGCCTCACTATATTAAAATTTTCAATAGAATTTGAACCAGAAACGACCCTGACCTAAATCAGTGATAAAATGACGCGTCAGG
>JAATLQ010014925.1:115927-126697 GCA_013421005.1 Heliconius erato x Heliconius himera | reverse complement strand
AAAAAAAAAAAAATCAGCTTCACGCTGTATCCCGCACACAGCAGGGTATGCATAGGGAATGTAGTGTTAAGACACTCCGTTCTCCACTTTCTGCCGAATTCTGGAGGCATTGCGTGTTGAGTGGCAGAACTCAACGCCGCGCTTAACCTCGACACCAGAGCGAAGAAATGGAAATATAAATGTAAGTAAATATTTCATCTCCTCGAGTGGGAATCGAACCTACAACCAGTTGATTTTACAGTCACACCTAGTGCCGCTGCGCCACGACTGGCCTCTTAAATTACTGTCGTGTTCTAATAACATTGTGTTGTTAAAGACAATATCTATACCTACCTTGAAAACTAAAGGTTCAGCCAATTTAATTAAGCAGTTATGTTGTAGCAATTTTGTTGAACCAAATAAATTATATTGATATTACTTTTTTTAATTTTTGAAGTGATTTAAATAAATGTTAAGGAAAAATTGCCGAAATTGATAATAGTCTAAACTTAGGCATTTAAATTGAGGCCAGTCGTGGCTCAGATGCACAAATTGTGATTGCAAAATCGACCGGTTGTGGGTTCGATCGCCACTCGAAGAGATGAAATATTTATTTAAATTTATATTTCTATATCTTCGCTCTGGTGTCGGGGCAAAGCGCGGCCTTGAGTTCCGCCAATCAACACGCAATGCCTCCAGAATTTGGCGGAAGTGGGGAACGGAGTGTCTTAACACTAGGCTTAATTCTGCATTTAAATTGGTTAAGTTCTGGGATTCATTTTGTTTGCGGCATCTCCCGTGCTATTTAATGGAAATATGTTAAAGTTGCGTATTAAGCATGAGTCGTTCAAAGAGCCCTAGGTAATTCTGACCGCAGATAAAGTGGGTAAAATCGAAAGGAACGTTTCCTTTATTTTAATATAGTCTTCTTCCTTAAAACCTATATGTTCAATTCTAACTAGTTGTTGGGGCCAGTAGAGGCCGGTCGCGGTGCGGGGGCATAGGCGTGCGACTGTAAATCAGGGGTTGTGGGTTCTATTCCCATTCGAGTAACAGGGCAAAGCACGACGTTACCGTAGTACCACCACTCAACACGCAAAGCCTCCAAAAATCAGCGGAAAGTGGGGTCCAAAAGAGTCTTAAAGCGAACGAAGTGTCTTTAAACTAGGTTCCCAGGCTTCCTCTGCCCTACCCTGCTGAAACTAACGAAAAACTTACGTATTCCGCGATAAGTGCTCTCACCAACTATGCAGCTTTTAGCTTAATATAGATTCGAGCAGAGAGTTCTAGACGTAGAGTATTTTCACTAAAATTCTAATAAGCATTGTTCAGAAATATCTTACTTAATAGTTTTCATTAAGATAACACTGTTCCGCACGAATGGTGTCTCGGCAACGGCAATACGATGTCTTCCTTAATCATGATAACATCTTATTTAACGCCCAACGGCCAAATAATAAGAATTAATAGATTTCGGTGGCTCGCTTTATTTGGTATAGTAGGCAAGCAGAGAAAACCTAGTGTCAAGACACTGTGTACTTCCACTTTCTGATAGAATTTGTGATTTTTTTAGCTTCAGAGGGAACCTAGTGAAAGACACTTAAAGACACTCTGTTCACTACTTTTCGTCGTATTTTCACGTACTGCCTGTTGAGTGGCGGAACTCGGGCCACGCTTCTCCTGATTAATGGAGTAAAGAAATCAAAATATTAAATAATTTATTCCCCCGAATATTGATTGAACCCACAACAGCGTTTACACGCTTGTGTCACAGGGCCACTGCTCACTGTGTGACATTTTATGTGGAATGAAACGAAATCTTTGTGTTTCCTAAAAGGAAAAAATAAAATGATTTTATATATATTAACATTCTATCATATACTGTCCCACTGCGCCACGGTAGCCTTTATTGTATAATAGCTTTGAAATGCGCTTTAGTCGGCTTGGTCAATTGGAAATAATAACGAGATTTTTGTATGTGGAACACACATACAAATACTAAGCACCTCTACCTAGCAGGTACAGGTACAGGTACAGGTAACTCTACCTAGCAGGTACAGGTATCGAAAAGATTTTTATTATAATAGTTAAATTTTGATTAGGAACGGAAGTGTCTTAATGGGAACGAGTGTCTTTTCAGATTCACAGGTTATCTCTGCCCACTCTGTTTTATGTGTGTTACTGTGTGAAGTAATAAATTATTTTTTTTTAGCTTACGTAAAAACTTTAGTTTATTACGAGAAAAGAGTGCCTACTATAGTGTTATAAAATGCCTACTATAGTGTTATAAAATGCGTCATTCCTTTTAGATAAATAATTATTATGTTTGAAAGTTATCTAATCGCTTCATTAATATTTTTGTAATTTAGTAATAATAAATAATATTTATTTTTATATTTTATATATAAGACCGCCGTTATCTTGACACAGGGGCACCAGCGCGCGACTCTTAACAAAAAAGTATATATTTTTATTTCCTCGCTCTGGTAGCGAGGTAAAGTTATATCGCTCAACACGTATGCGTTAAGAATATTATGAATCATTACCCAAATCAATAATTTAACATTTAAGGCTGTTTCTGAAGCCTAAATTAAATTATTAACTGACATCAGCACATTTAACAGAATTTTAAAAAACATAACATAAGTAAAAAGAAGGTAATATTACAAAAATATATACGTATAATAAATAATTAGCTTTATGTATATTTTATAAATCAAATATCAACATTGGTCGTATTTGTAAGTTCGAAACAATGAAAAATTCTTATAGAAATTACGATAATGTCGTAAAAAATCATATTAGAATATTACAGATTAAAGTAATAAAAAATCACATTAGAAGTCATTTTAGTTGTCAATCAATTCTGCTTATTAAATCAATAATCATGTAGTTATATATAATAAGCGGGCGAAGCCGCTGGCGAGCGCTAGTAATAAATATTTATCACATGTAAACAGTACTATAAGTAACAAAATACTTTAATAACTAGAATGCTGAAAAATATTACAAGGACTAAAAGTCCTTGTAAAGGTTATTTATTGTAAAGGTTCATTATTCTTTTAACTAAGTGGATGTGAGTTCAAAGACATAATTATCATACTAATAATATAAATGTAATTGTAATGATGATTCTCACTAAATTTTGAACACATATTCTTAGAGGCATTATAAGGGAAATAGGATACTTTTATTAAAAATAAATATATTTAACAAAATGTATTATCCTTTGGTATTATAAATAAATAAAATTTATTGTCCTTCCATTGATATATAGACACTAGTATAGCATCAGTGTCAAAACAGAAAAGGTGGAGAATTGAGTGAGTTATCACTAGAATCTTTTTAAAAAAAAATTAAACATATTATAACGATAGACCAACATGGCTATGGGTACCGCCATTCAATGTAACAAAATCGGTTTCTCTATTCTTATTTTAAAAATTAAATTAACCTAAATCAGCTTCACGATGTATCCCGCACTCAGCGGGTTAGGCAGAGGGAACATAGTGTTATGACAATCCGTTTCCACCGCGTTATTATCGTTTTATTACCAAATTTAAATTAATTATAATAATATAAGAAAAATAGAATTTCTTCAAATTGACATTATTAAATAGAATATTAACATTATTATTAACTGTAATTAATAAAAAGAAAAATTGTAATTAATAAAGAGAAACAACTGTCACTCACCAAAAAATAAACAAAAACCAATGTCAGTCAAGCTTATTTTTAGTAGAACGTTTATTTACTAACTGAACTGAACTGAACTTGTGCAAATGATTCGTACGACTGTATACTAAGTAGTTTCGTTGGCGCGATTAAATATATTTATACATACATGACTTATGTAACGCTAAGAAGTATCTTCAATGAATGAACGTGAAAAATTAACTGTAAACTTGATAAATAAAAAACCGGACAAGCGCGAGTCTCGCTCGCCCACCGAGGGTTCCGTACAAAATTTGGAGATCTCGAGTTTTTTTTATCTGATACCTCACTTGAACTACCGGCTTTAATACCAAGCCTAGAATAGCAATGATGTAAACTAAAGGTATTAAAAAAATGTTTTTTGATTGAACATACGAAGGTCACATAAAAATGGTCAAAATGAAATTTGACACGTTTAAGTGACAGAGCTTATTATAAAATTGAAGTTCACATTGACCCAAACAACACTGTTTATTATTTTGTTGAAAGGGCAGGCTTCAATCTTAATATTTCAGAAAGAAGATAAACGTTTGAGGCCAGTCGTGGCGCAGCGGCACAAAACTGACTGGTTGTGGGTTCGATCCTCACTCGAGATGAAATATTTACTTACATTTATATTTCCATTTCTTCGTTCTGGTGTCGAGGCAAAGCCCGGCGTTGAGTTCTGCCACTCTACAGGCAATGCCTCCAGAATTCGGTAGAAAGTGGCGAACGGAGTGTTTTAACACTAGGTTCCCTCTGCCAATAAAATACGATGATTTCTAAGTTAGTTGATACATTGGAATTGATAATTTGGACAAAATAATTGTAGGATTCAAGCTAAAAAAAAATGGTCACAAAATTATGAAACCAAACTCAAAAGACGGAGAAAAGTCGGCTGATTCCAAATATGTATATAACTCAATATCGCATAAAAATGGTGCTTAGATCAATTAGCCTTTCAACTGTCGATAACACGATAAAGAGTGGACAAACTTAACGTAACGTGTGTTGTTAGCAGAGTGAAGAAAATAAATGAATCCAACCATCTGAGTGGTAATCGAACCCACAACTGTCGCGTTAATAATCAGATGCTGTGCTGCTGAGCCACCACAACCATAGTTACGTACAAATAATGTAACTGATGATCCCTACGTAAAGTATCGTAAGTGAAAAATAGCAATTTTTTTTGCTCTTTAGAATACTAACTCTTTTAAAAAGATATATTAAAACTACTCTAGATTTAATATATTTTTTCAAAAATATTTTAGTATTTAAATCAGCTTCACGCTGTATCCCGCACACAGCAGGATAGGAGAGGGAACCTAGTGTTAAGACACTCCGTTCCCCACTTTCTGTCGAATTCTGGAGGCATTGCGTGTTGAGTGGCAGAACTCAACGCCGCGCTTAACCTTCGACACCAGAGCGAAGAAATGGAAATATAAATTTAAGTAAATATTTCATCTCCTCGAGTGGGGATCGAACCCACAACCAGTCGGTTTTGCAGTCACATCTCGTGCCGCTGCGCCACGACCTTTAATAATAGATGTACATACTAATGTTCTTATATTTTATAAATATAATGTATAGTTATGTAATACGTATAAGCACTAAAGAAAAACAGAAATAGAAACAAATAAAAATATAAATAAATACAACGATCGAAGGAACGAAAAATTTAATAATAAAGAAAAAGCACAGGACAAAGGGAAATATTAATGGTATTTTTAGCAGGTGGAATCAAACCCACATCCGTCGCACTTCAATTAAACGCTGTCGCTGACTTACCGATTAATTTGCGTAATTAAATATTGTACTTTGTTTATTAGGTCTCGTAAAGACATTTTTTTCATTTTTCATCGTAAAGCACGTTAACTCTAAATACAACAGAATGAATTTGTTTATATTTGCCCTACATGAAACACATTAATATATCACTTAAAATGCTATAATGATGACTATTAATATGAAACTTAAAAGTTTTGTTGCGTATGCCAGCAACTCCAGTATGAGGGGAGAGCGGGGTTGGTTTTAATGGAGGTAAGAATTCAAAAGATTATTCTCGAAAAACGTGAAGAGTTAAAAAAATGATACTCGGTTTAGAAATACTATATACACAGTTGAACGTATCTCGAGTTATGATTTGCCAGTCGGTCAGTCGTGTCTTGCAATAAAATAATATAAAATTAATTTAGTCGCTGAATCGAATTGAAATGGATACTATTTTTTTACTTTTTTAGCTTTAACTTCAACGGGAAAAACTCGTAAAAATACTTAATACTAAGTTTTGCCACTAACTATTACTAACTATTGTTTATATCTTCAGTCTGTCAATCTCAATAAACCGTGAAGCTATGTGAAAACAAAAAAAAATCGGACATGCGCCAGTTGGGCTCGTCTACCGAGGGTTTCATACAAAAATTGGAGTTCTCGAACTTTTTTAAAATTTAAGCTTAGCTTAGCCCTTTCATCGAGATACCTCACTTGCTCTAGCGGCTTTAATACCAAATTTTGCCCCCCTTTTAAGACTATTATTTTTTTGAATTTAACCACAAATATATAGTTCTCAAATTTTTTCTTGAACTAGTACTACCTGTAGATGCTAGCTGCCAAATTTCATAATTCTAGGTCAACCGAAAGTAACCTATTAATTTTGATTCCCTTTATAAGGTCGAAATACTCGTTTTTTGCGATATAAACGACCATACCTTTTTTTAAAGTAAATGCAGAATAACGATTTTTTCAGGAAACCAAGGGATCTACCGTAGATCTGAGTATATAGTTTGAATTTTAACTCGATATCTCCAATCTCGTATCAACTCGATATCGCGTTTATGAAATAAAGGATTTTGACAGATATACAGACAGTCAGACAGGTAGCCGGACGGACAACTAAGTGATCTTATAAGGTTCGTTTATTCCTTAAAAGGTACGGAACCCTAAGAATGAGATGCCATAATTCAATTAGCGTTGTGGGGATGCGTGGATCTACACTTGCTTTTCTCACATTTCTCGAGAGCTGGTTACAGATCACTTTATTCTTTAATTTCTATGCAATTTAGAAACACAGTGGTTGACTGTAAACGCGATGATGATGCTTGAATTGATATTCACCGCTCAATACATAATATACTAGGGCGGGAGAAAAGATGTAGAGAATGTCTTAACACTAGTTTCTCCCTCTTTACCTCTATTTATTGAAAAAAAAAGGGTATTGCTAAAGTAAAAGCAGACATTCTTTTACGTATTATGTTACTATTATATAATATTTTTATCCAAATTTTTCTTCTTCATATCTTGAAAATTAAATATAAACACAGCTTACTTCTTATTTGTTTTAATATAACTCGATTATGTAGGATTTAACCTCACATCCACTGGAAGAAAACGTGTTATTTTTTTATTTAAAAAATATCTATTGAATTTTGTGTTAATTATTTTAATTTTTACGTTCTATTGTGAGAGAACGCAGCGTTGAGTTTCGCCACTCAACTTCCAATATCTTGAATTCGGATGGAAATGAATGACTGTTTTGACAGTAAAGGCTTTTAATTATAAAAAACCCTTCTTGGACTATATTATTTACATATATTCTCTCCAGAAATGCATGGACCCAAGCTCTAAAACTACTGAACTGATTTTGATGAACCTTGGACCGTTAGCTAACTTTGACATGCCACATTAAAATAAAAATAAGAAGATCATCTCTTTATGATTTTTGGTTTCCGAAAAATTTGTGGACAAACATACATACATATACATGTATTATATTATTTATTCACCATTAAAATTAATATAATATTAAAGATGTTGGTACTAATAAAATATATTTTTTTCTTTTTATAAATGTAATATTTTCAACAGGCAATGTTGTTTTCTGTAAACATTGCTAGTGCAAGTGCACAACAACAAGATTTTATAATATTCATCCTTTTCTTTACATTTAGAGTATTTTAAAGAAAAAGAAGGGTTCGTTTTTAGATATTTTTCTTTTTTTTTCAGGTTTACGTTTTATCTCGAATGCCGCTAAAGAACAGAATATTTTAACTCTAGATAGGTAGAAAGAACTATTTACTTATGTATCACATAAGAAAAAAAAGAGGAAAATGTGTACAATGGATAACTTTTCTCTAAAAGAGATCTCTCTATATCAGAAACCCTTGAATGTAGATATTAAGAGTAACGATTCGGGTGCGATATCTATTACGTTAATAATAATAGATCTACATACTAATATACTTATATTTTATAAATATAATGTATAGTTATGTAATAAATATATACACAAAAAAAAATACAACGACGTAAAGAAAAGAAACAATAAAAAAAAGCAGAGGACAAGTTAATATTTATTATTGGTATTTTTAGCAGCCCTAAATAAAATGAAAATAATTCAAGCACCGGAGTGGAATTAAACCCACATCCGTCGCATTTGGAATCAAACGCTATCCTTGACTTCGTAGCCTTGAATCGTGCTTTGTTTAATATATAAGGTTCCAGGAAGACATTTTTACTCTTCATTATTAAATCACGGTAATTCTACATACGCCAGAATGAATTTGTTTATGTTTACCCTACATGAAACACATTAATATATCACTTAAAATGCTATAATGATGACTATTAATATGAAACTTAAAGTTTTGTTGCGTATGCCAGCAACTCCCGTATGAGGGGAGAGTGGGGTTGGTTTTAATGGAGGTAAGAATTCAAAAGATTATTCTTGAAAAACGTGAAGAGTTAAAAATATGATACTCGGTTTAGTAATACTATATACACAGCTGAACGTATCTTGTGTATGTGTTATGTACGTATGCCAGTCGGTCAGTCGTGTCTTGCAATAAATTAATATAAAATTAAATTAATCGCTGAATCGAATTAAAATGGATATTAAACTAAACTCTATCTTATCATCAGTAACATTATATTATTTGCTTGGGATTGTTTTGACTATTTTATTTTCTGTTACTAATGCGTTAAAAAGAGTCCTTAAAGCTAAAATTATCAAATGAAATGGAATAATTATTAATATGTTAATACTTACCCCGTATGTGTGTGATTGAGAATTTACATAAAAAGAGTACCCAATACGTCCCAAGAAATATTTGAGCTGGTAACTCAGAAAATTTCGGAAAAAACACTGAAAATTTAGAGATGTTGCTTCTGAATACAATATTTGTCATGTGACAATGAAAAAAGGGGGGCGAGGTTCAATTTAAGATAATAAAATACCCTTTTTATTTTCAATTCAGGACAAGAAGCCATGATGTCACATTCTTTGGTAAAATGTAAAAAAAAATCAGCTTCACGCTGTATCCCGCACACAGCGGGGTAGGCAGAGGGATCCTGGTATTAAGACACTCCGTTATCTACTTTCTGCCGAATTCGGCAAGCATTGCGTGTTGAGTGACAGAACTCAACGCCATGCTTTCCCTCGAGACCAGAGCGAAGAAATGGAAATATAAATTTAAATAAATAATTGATAAAATGTGTTAATATTTATTTTAGACTGCTACCATCAGATAACGTCAACGAATCTGTGTATTAATATATGTAGCTTATTCATTTATTACGATACTGACTTTAGACGTGTGTTAAAGGCTGTGTTTAATATTTGTAACTTATAAGGATATTTAACTGTGTAAAACTAAAAAGATTATATAAACTAAGATATTTGATTAAAGCCTGTGAATTGTAGTATTAAGCGTCTTAAAATTGTAATTGAAAAGTACCTCTGTGTTGAATGATTGTTAATTAATGTAGATTTTCAAAAATGGAAAAGATAATAATCTTAAAGTACTAATATAAAAGCACTGAGATGTGTAATCTTAAAGACATTAAAACATTTTGATTAGTATATATAACATTTTATTTTAATATTTGAAAAATTTTAAATATAAAATATCATATTAAAATTGTTAGTACCAACCCCGGTCTCCCCTACTATCAGGAAGCATGAAATTTAAATATTAGATAGTTACTTTGGCAGGTAAATAACATTTAATTATCGTTAAATTGTTTTAATCTATCGTTAAACTGCGAACGTAAACGAAAATAGGTAATTTTCATTTCCTTGCTCTGGTAAGATGACAAAGCACGCAATTTCTCAAAAATTAGGCGAGAAGTGTGGTTAATTCTGTCTAGCCTGCTGTGTGTGGCATGCAGCGAGAAGTTAAAAAATATATATGAATGTCGATGTGTGATGATTGTTTGTTGACAATAGAGTCTAATAATTGTAACATTTGCTATTTTTTTTCTTAAAAGTTAATTATTAGCTTACGACTAATAGCTTACTGTAGGAAGTGAAGTAAAATAGCATAATTATATAAATTTTATTAAAATAACTCATTTCTTAACACCAATTCAACTTCTACATTTTTGAGTCTCACTTGCACTAGTTCCTTTTGATACTTGATACCACCATCAAAGACACGTGTTTTGACTGAAAAATTACGTAGAAGGTGCACTAAACCAGATTTAGCTTGTAATTGTGCGTATCTCATGCCAACGCATATCCTATTTCCTCTACCAAAAGGCATATATACAGTATCAGCTATGGCAGCACGATTGTCTTTAGAAAATCTGTCAGGATTGAAAACTTCTGGATCAGTATAATATTTAGGGTCGTGATGCAGTTCATATATTGGAGTAAAAATTTTAGTGCCTTTATCAATTTTTATATTTCCCACTGGTAATACAGTATCTTGAACACATTGTCGTGTTAAATATCCGACTGGGGGGTAAAGACGCAAAGCCTCACATATGGTCATGTCTAAATATTCCATGCTTGACAAGATGTCTGATGTTAAATTTCCATCATATTTTTTGAATACTTCATCAATTTCTGTATGTAATCTATGAAGACAATCTGGATTCCTTCCCAATTCTACTAAAGTAGTGAACATGCATGACGCAGTTGGTTCCACACCTGCTATGAAGAAGAAAAACGCTTGGGCAGCGAGTAGTTCATCAGTTGGTTTCAATTCGAGTCCAGATACAGGATCTTTTAATATTCCTTTATTTTGTAATGCTACACAAATATCCGCAAAGTCATAACGTTTTATCCCATCTAATTTCCTTTGGCGAACGACATTTTTG
>JAATLQ010014925.1:86340-111231 GCA_013421005.1 Heliconius erato x Heliconius himera | reverse complement strand
TAAAAATATATATTTTTAAAGCACTATTGTTCAGAGTACAAGCAATAAAGTAAACAAAATTGAATTGTTAGTGACGGTTACTATCATAAATCATAACAGTTAAGTTTAAGTCGTAATTAATTCAATACAGGGATAAAGACCAATTTGATCTTCAAAGAAATATTAACTAAATGTATAGATTACGTAAATACATAGACGTTCGTTCGTTTGAAATAAATCTATATAAAAATGCCTAAAAACATCCTTTCTACATGTACACTATAATAACTACATATTGACCAATTATCCATTTAGCTAATAATGTCTAAAGTCATTTTCAGGTATCATAACCTGAAAATGACTTTAGATGTTATTTTAAAGGCTGTGTTTAATATTTGTAACTTATAAGGATATCTAACTGTCTAAGACTAAAAAGGTTATATAAACTGAGACATTCGATTAAAGGCTGTGCATTTGTAGTATTAAATACATTAAAATTGTAATTGAAAAGTACCTCTGTGTTGAATGATTGTTCATTAATGTAGATTTTCAAAAATAGAAAAGATAATAATCTTAAAGTACTAATATAAAAGCACTGAGATGTGTAATCTTAAAGACATTAAAACATTTTGATTAGTATATATAACATTTTATTTTAATATTTGAAAAATTTGAAATATAAAATATCATATTAAAATTGTTAGTACCAGCCCCGGTCTCCCCTACTATCAGGAAGCATGAAATTTAAATATTAGATAGTTACTTTGGCAGGTAAATAACATTTAATTATCGTTAAATTGTTTTAATTATCGTTAAATTGTTTTAATTATCGTTAAACTGCGAACGTAAACGAAAATAGGTAATTTTCATTTCCTTGCTCTGGTAAGATGATAAAGCACGCAATATCTCAAAAATTAGGCGAAAAGTGTGTGTGTGTGGCATGCAGCGAGAAGTTAAAAAATATATATGAATGTCGATGTGTGATGATTGTTTGTTGACAACAGAGTCTAACAATTGTAACGTTTGTATTTTTTTCCTTAAAATTTTATCATTATTTTTTTTGGGACTAATAGCTTACTGTAAGAGGTTAAATAAAATAGCATTAAAGAAATTTTATTAAAATGACACATTTCTTAACACTAATTCAACATCCACATTTTTGAGTCTCACTTGCACTCGTTCCTTTTGATACTTGATACCACCGTCAAAGACACGTGTTTTGACTGAAAAATTACGTAGAAGATGCACTAAACCAGATTTAGCTTGTAATTGTGCGTATCTCATGCCAACGCATATCCTATTTCCTCTACCAAAAGGCATATATAAAGTATCAGCTATGGCAGCACGATTGTCTTTAGAAAATCTGTCGGGATTAAAAACTTCTGGATCAGTATAATATTTAGGGTCGTGGTGCAATTCATATATTGGAGTAAAAATTTTAGTGCCTTTATCAATTTTTATATTTCCCACTGGTAATACAGTATCTTGAACACATTGTCGTGTTAAATATCCGACTGGGGGGTAAAGACGCAAAGCCTCACATATGGTCATGTCTAAATATTCCATGCTTAACAAGATGTCTGATGTTAAATTTCCATCATATTTTTTGAATACTTCATCAATTTCTTTATGTAATCGACGAAGACAATCTGGATTCCTTCCCAATTCTACTAAAGTAGTGAACATGCATGACGCAGTTGGTTCCACACCTGCTATGAAGAAGAAAAACGCTTGAGCAGCGAGTAGTTCATCAGTCGGTTTCAATTCGAGTCCAGATACAGGATCTTTTAATATTCCTTTATTTTGTAATGCTACACAAATATCCGCAAAGTCATAACGTTTTATCCCATCTAATTTCCTTTGGCGAACGACATTTTTGATAGCACCAATAAAGAATTCTTCGTGTTCTTTAAAAATATTTAAGTTTAAAATTTTAAACAAGGATGTGCTTAAATTACTTATTGCAAACTTGATATTTTCCTTAAGTCCTGAACGAAATGCGTTTTGCGCTACGTTTAGAAAAGGAGAATCAAAAATAGATTGCGTGGTCAATCCAAACACAGCTGCGCTGATGGCTGCACTACAAAAAGTCGATATAGTAGTAAAAGTATTGCCTTTCATTAATTTCGGATCATTTTTAATATATTGAACTAAATCTTGGGCACTTTTGTCGGTTATATAGAACATGTTTTTAAGTTTCGCAGAAGTAAAGAGAGGTGACATATTCTGTCGCACGAGTTTCCACTTTTCTCCATTTTGAAATAATATATTATCTGCCAGCAAATCGCCTTCGTTGGGCTGGAATCCTCTATGATTAAAAGCATTAAAATTTAATGCTAAAACGTGTTGAATATTTACAGGATCCCGTACATATAATGCAGGTGTGAGAAATGAACCGACACCCACTGCAGAGTCATTTGGGTATTCTTTATAAAGATCTCTAAGACTTTCAAAGAATGCTCTCTCTGTAGTCAAATAGTCCCAAAATAATCCCATGCATTTGTTTCTTCTATGAAATGTGACACCACGTTTCTTCCAATACACTTCGTTATATATACCATTTAGATAGAAAATGGCTAAGATTGCAATAACTATAAGAAGTACCACAAGTAACATGTCCGTTTGTTGCTTATTGAACTACAACTATAAAATGAATATTAAAATCTATGTTACGTATCTTTATAGACTGTTGTGGGTGATATTTGTGACATAATATAGGTAATTATATGGTAATTAATGGTTTTGTATTACATTGTAATTTATAAAATGTGATTGTCTGCAGTGGACACGCTTTCGCGTGTCCAGTCAAGTTAAAAACTGGAAATTTGCATATTTAATATTTTATACGAACCATTTCAAGCTTATTTTTTAATTCAAATTAAAATATATTATATAATTAAATATTTTTATTATTAACTTATTCATATTTTTTTCATTTAAATTGTGTATATAGCTTATTTATAAAATTAAAGTAAAAAAATCTAAATGTCAAAAATATTACAGAATGTACGAAAATAAAGGAATGTGACTCAATATTTAGTAATGCGTCGTTCGTAGATTCAACAACGGAAGAATATGATTTTCAAATTATATTAAAGTGTCAAATTATACATATTGTCACGCAATATTTAAATTGAGCTTTAACTTTGACTGGGTGGGTTTTTATTACTAAATCAAAAATAAATTGGAATTACACTTATCACTTTGTAAAAACAAAGTGTGAAAGTGTAATATAGTGAAAGATAGCTAAGAAGCTTCAGGCTGCACTAAGACCAGTATATAGGGAAAGTGCCGTTCCTCATAAAATATATATATATATATATATATTGAGGCTGGTCGTGG
Organism: Heliconius erato x Heliconius himera; assembly: GCA_013421005.1. Taxonomy (NCBI): domain Eukaryota; kingdom Metazoa; phylum Arthropoda; class Insecta; order Lepidoptera; family Nymphalidae; genus Heliconius; species Heliconius erato x Heliconius himera. Next base: position 107,910 of record JAATLQ010014925.1, on the reverse strand, counting down.
CGCAGCGGCAGGAGGTGTGACTGCAAACCGACTGGTTGTGGGTTCGATCCCCACTCGAGGAGATGAAATATTTACTTAAATTTATATTTCCATTTCTTCGCTCTGGTGTAGAGGTTAAGCGCGGCGTTGAGTTCTGCCACTCAACACGCAATGCCTCCAGAAATCGGCAGAAAGTGGGGAACGGAGTGTCTTAACACTAGGTTCCCTCTGCCTACCCTGCTGTGTGCGGGATACAGCGTGAAGCTAATTTAATTTTTTTTTAATTTATATATATTTATATATATATATATATATATATATATATATATATATATATATATATATATTAAGATTTCCGTTCCTGATTTTTGCCAAACCGGCGTGTTTAGTGGTGACACTTAACGCCGTGATTTGTCTCGTTATCAGAACGAGGAAATGGAAATATTAAATATTTCATTTCATCGAGTGGGAATTGAAATTAAAACGTACTTAAACGCTACGTTTTCACATGTTAAAGCACACGCTTTAAATTGTAAAAAAATATAATCTGTACATTAAAATTGGCCAGTCAATTTTTTAACTTTAAATATATCCCGAGTTAACATAGAACTTGGCACGCATATAGACTATTTTGTCTAATTAGACAAAATATTAATATGACTGCCACACAGTACTTCACTGTTATATCATAGAATAGAGATAATTTTATAATATATTGCCTTTAAGAAATGTTTTAAAGTCCTTTTAACCCCGTCAATGATAAGTAAAAAGATTAGTTATTATTTATTTACAAATACTTATACTATTATATACCTAAATATATATCTAAATTGTCTTAACATATTATGTCGTCTTCGATTTTAAGCTTTGGATATGAATAGAAATTCGGGTTTATACATAAGTTATATTGTTTTCGTATTTGAATGAGACAAAGTACAATGATGACTTTCGGCAATTTATTGACTAATTTGGTTAGATAAAGAAAGGATAGATAGAATTACACAGTGAAGATAAATTTTAGGGGGGTCTTTTAACCTACACTGGAGTCGCAACTCCCTGGCACATCTCTGAGCTTCTTATCCTGCAACGCGATGGAAACCCATAAATGATGTGAATGCATGAAATGTTAACTAAATTTTCCTTCTCACTGAATCCATCCATGGCTATAATGATTAAATAAATTATTTTTTCGCTTTGGCACTGAGGCAAAAATGGTCCAAAAAAAGAGGCGTTGAGTTCCGTCACTCTATCACAATGCCTCGAAACATTCGGCGGCAAGTAGATAACAGAGTGTAATTTCAAGAGATAACAAAAAAAATCTGTCTTAATTTTATTATCACTAAAAACAATTGTGTTGATAACTGCGCAATAAAACAGGTTATGATAAAGTTCTGCATTTATTTACATATTAGCAGTTATTATAATATACGTACCGTGTTATAATATATATTAGATGCTGCATCTACATTCCAATGATTAATGACGCTATAGTCGCTCATTGCTATTGTATATGACTGTACACGCGATGGTAATGGGTTCAATTTCTATTAAGGGGAACGATTATATCTTAATAATTATTGGTTTTTTATAATATATACATACATACAAATGATTAATTACGCTAGAATCGTGCATTGATATAATATAGGTTTGTTTACGCGATGCTTATGTGTTCAATTCCTCTTAAGGGTATCTGGTATGATAAACGATGTTATATAATACGCACGTAATATCTCAGTCTCGGATGGAGATCGGAGATCGGAGAGCCTTGATACCAGGTTCTCTATCTACCTTATTTTATGCGGAAGCTGAAATGAAGGTAAAAAAATATATTTCGAAAATTTAACTAATAAAACAATTAAAGACCTACTATAGCTGTGTAATTGTTATTTAAATACTTTTTTGTGTTAATTTAAGTGACTTCTAGTTTATCTATACATTATAACAAGTCGCTAAATTTAATACATTATTGCTTGGATTAAAATGTTTTTATCTGAGAAAGTAATATTAGTACTAAGAAGTTTTTATGATTTTGCAGTATACAAATAAATACATACTAAGATATGCAACAGCCTTATAATGTAGATAATTATATACGTTTTTTTATGTTTAAACTTGTATTTGTTCTTACTTATCACGACAAGATATTTTTAGATATTTTTTATTATTTTTAATTCCAGGTATTAAGCAAAGTAGACTGACAGAAAATAGTGCTTATTATATTCACCCCGTATTGCCCATTTAGGATTTGTGTATTGTCATATCGTATCTTTTTAGCGAGGCCAGTCGATAGGTACTCTAAGCGCAGGGGCCTTGTGCCCGTGCAACTATAAACGCGACAGGTTATTCGGTTCGATTCCCATTCAGAGAAATAAAATATTTAATATTTTTATTTCCTTGTTCTAGTAGAGGGGCAAAGCGAGGCATTGATTTCCGTTACTCAAAAAGTCAAGACGCCATGTCTCCGGAATTCTGAGGAATATCTTAATGTGAATAGATTTTGGTACAGCGTAAAAGCTGAAAAGAAAAAAGACATAACGGAATGATCTAACACTAGGATCCCCTTTCTTTCCCTGCTATGTAGGAAAAAACGTTGTTAAATGATATATCTAAATATGATAATTTTTTTTAGCCCATAACGATAGCGGTCTCCCTCAAGCACTTTACACCTACCCTATCGTAATATTATACGGTATTACTAATATTTTAAATAAAAAATTAGCTTCACGCTGTATCCCGCACACAGCAGGGTAGGCAGAGGGAACCTAGTGTTAAGACACTCCGTTCCCCACTTTCTGCCTAATTCTGGAGACATTGCGTGTTGAGTGGCAGAACTCAACGCCGCGCTTAACCTCGACACCAGAGCGAAGAGATGGAAATATAAATTTAAGTAAATATTTCATCTCCTCGAGTGGGGATCGAACCTACAACCAGTCGGTTTTGCAGTCACACCTCGTGCCGCTGCGCCACGACCGGCCTCCATATAATATTTTGCTACTTAAAAAAAATTAAGCATAAGCTTTTCAATCTTTACTGTTAAACGCGGTGTGGATTTTAAATATGTAATTATCGTATATACATATATATAATGGCCATACATAAATATTTTATTAAATAAACTTATATAATAAACAGTATGTAACTACGCATATGAATATTTACAAGTAAATGATTTACTGTGTTGTACATGTAAATAATGGCTGGCAGTCCTTAATAGTTAATATTATTTGTTAAATCAAATTTCAATTATTATTGCGCAGTTCGAAAATATTGACTGTTTTAGCTTCGGTCTCCTTAACCTTAATAATAGGTGAGATTAACAAACGATTAATAACTAAACACAGCGCGGTGTTGAGTTCCGCCACTCAACACGTAATGCCTCCAACATGCCTCTAGCAGTGGAAAGTGGGCTGCGGAGTGTTTCAACACTAGGCTCCGTCTGCTTAAGCTGATCCATGCGGAATACAGTGTGAAGCTAAAAAATAAATTAAGCACAGCTAGTATTTGAGAGTACAATGAAGAAAAAGTTATAATTTTATTATATGTATATGACAGTATGTATAATTGTATATAAGTATAAAATGCACCAGGAACCTATTTGTTAAGTTGTTTGTAGATAGATGACAGGTATATCGCTCATTTGGTGCAAAAATGACATAATTGCTTATTGAAAAGCTATGTAATTTATAAATATGTTAAATTATTTAGAAATATTGTTTATAAACGTTGATTGTGTCTTTTGTTGTAAGAATTACATATTTGTATATTGAAAAATACAAATATTTAATTCTTACAACGAATAAACAAAATGTCCATTTTCCATTCCGTTGGAATCATTTCATAATTCAAGGAAAAAGTAAACTGTATTTTTTAAATACAATAGTTTTTTTAGTTTCACACAGTATCCCTCATATACTCGTAGCAAGGTAGGCAGAACCTAGTGTTAAGATATCCTGTTCCCATCACGACACTTCCGTTCCCCGATTTCCGCCGAATTCTCGTGACATTGCGTGTTGAGCGTCGAAACTTCCACATGTTACGTTCTTGTTTTGTCTCCTTACATTTGCCATGAAATAAAAATAAAAAAAATGTGCCCCTTAACAAGAATTGAACCCACAGCAGACGTCTATACAGTCAGGCGCTGTGCTATTGCTTCATGACCGCCTTAAGATAAGATAAGATAAAAAGTCTTTATTGCACATTTGATAGGGTTAATTACATAATTTTTTAGGACATAAAATGAATAAAGGGGGCCTTATCACTAAAAGTGATATGTATATTATACATACAATACATAACACATATATATACATAGATAGTATGCATACATAACATACGCCTTAATATTGTATTTAAAAAATAGAAAATCAAGTAAAAAGTAAAAATTTGAATCTATATTTATGTCATCATAAAATTCACGATTTCATTACACACAAACGCTTCAAAATATGTATAGCCTTTTACAAACAAGGTCCCATTGAATCTTTATATTTTCCAAACAGGATGCCGTTAATACTTCCGCGAATACACCATTTCAAGCTGAAACTGATGAAGAGAATGTTCCGAGAAACACTTCTTGTAGTTCGTCTTGATAGTTTTGTTTCTTAGAAAGGTTGGTGAAATTTTATGTTTACTGAGAAATTGAAGTTTTATGTAAAGCCATTGTGGCGCAGTAGGACAGCCTCTGACTGTAAGCGCGATGGTTACTGGTTTAATGCACGGTAGGGAAATTTATTTAAATTAATTATTATTTACCGGCTCTGGTAGATAAAGTGTGGCTCTGAGCTCCCTACTCATCCCGCAATATCTCAAAAATTGCGCGAAAAGTAGAGAGAGTCACGGAGTTCCTTAACACGTTTCCTTTGTGTACTTTACTCTTTGGAAGTTCGTCTTTTTGTGTAGCTTCACGCTGTATTTGACAAAACAGGGTAGACAGAGGTAGCTTGGGAACTTAGTCGTCTCTGATCTCATTAATATACTTCTGTTTCAGACTGGCGGAACTTAACGCTGCGCTTTGCCTAGCTACCAGAGTGAAAAGTATGGGAATCGAACCCACAACCGTCGCGTTTACAGTCGCACGCTTGTATCCTTGTGCCATGATAGTGTTTAAGTTTGTGTTAAGGGCACGTGATATTAATATATTTTTTTTAATAAATAAAATAGAAAAAATATTCAAAAGTGAATAAAGTAAAAACGATTATATTGTTTTCAGATAATTCGAAGACCAATTCTTGCTAACATGAAGCCCGTCGCATATATTCATTTAAATATTTTTCTCAACATAATAGAGAGTAAGTCAAAACAAGTATTATAATATTAATGACATAATTATGTAAAATATCATAAAGTTACTTCACGCAGTAAAACTTTTAATTAAATTTGTTGAAAATTTTTATCTGGCCCCTCAATGGCATACGAGCGTGCGAGCGAGCTTATATCGATGAAATGCTATTACGTTATATTATAATATGGAATATTAAAGAAGTTTTTGATCATGAAATATCAAATTGGTATTTAAATTGTTGTTGAGCCAATCATGGAAAGTTTACACAGTTAAAACGAGTTAGAAAGTGAACTAAGCCATTGTTAGTGGTTTGGAAAGTACTTACAACAGATGGGGAAACGATAATAAATATTTTTTTAGTAACTTAACACTGTATCTTAAAAGTATAGGAATAGATAGAGGGATCCTTATATTAAAACGTTCCGTACCATACCGTTAAGCGGAAAAACTCTCCGCTTTGTTTCATCTTGTCAAAATGGCGAGGATATAAAAATTATTCATTTTCCTGAGTGTAAATTGAACTTACAACCATCGCGTTTACAGTTAAAAACAGTGCCCCTACGCCACGCAAGCAATTTAAATATACTTTTTAGCGATTCTTTTTCAAAATTATTTGATGTTTTAGTGTGTAATGGCCAATATACAATGATGAGACCACCGAAGTCTAACACTTGTGATAACCCACGGAGTACCGTTTTGGTAGAACAGTTCTTCAACTTAATCTTTTCTGAGTTCCAAAATCCTCCACCAGTCTGTGTTTGTGTGCAAATGTGTATCGAACAAGCTGCGTATTGTTACCCTAATGGTTGCCTTAAGAGGTTGGACAAAAGAACTGAAGGAAGCACATTGAAACCAGTCAATCGCATTCAATATGGAACAACACAATCTCTAATGTTTGTAGTTGATAAAGATCCAGATTTTGATGATATATTTGAAGTAACTAGCCTTAAAGCTAGCTCAGGTTAGTTTAAAATAATTAGTATTTTTTCGTAGTTATACATTTAACTACAGTTCCTTTTTTGATTTTTCAGATAAAGGTCATGCTAACCAATTAAATGAAATAGCAATTAATTCAAATCCATTTAATGAATTAGTGTTAAAATATAAGAGATTACCAAAAATGGAAATGAAATATAATTTACGGGAACGAGTGAAAAATTCCAAAGCAGCCAAAATAAAAAGAGATAAATTGGACATGTTGAAAACAAAGTGGCCAATGAACAGACACTTTGGTAGACAACAATTACTTAACAATCTTATTCAAAAAAATGATCAAATAAGGGGAACAAATGTAATAATTTCAACAAAACCAGAAGTTGATTACGTTATAGATTCACCAAAATCTTATAAAAGACTCAAAACAAAACGAGAAGATACGGTAAACACGGATAAATCATACTTATACCAGGCAAATAACACAATTTTTTCTTTAGAAACTCTAATCGATACCTTAATTTTAAGTAGCTTAAACAAAAACAGTGATAATACTTCATCTAAGACAATTGATGAAACGACATTATTAGAAAATATACACAATACAAAATCTATTCAGAATGATACCAATATTACAAGAACTATCACAACAATACAAGATAATGTCATAAATTATGATAGTGTATTAAATGTAGCAAGCCAAAATGATTATGGAGCATTAATCACAACTTTGTCTAAAGAAATTGACAAGCAGAATGACGAGAGTTTAAAAATAGCGAAAAAGTTTATTACAATAAGAAATCAGGATTTCAGTGTGCATACTCCAAAAATTAAAGAAACCACAGAATATTGTGTTACTTCACCAAACAATAAAAATATAGCTTCAACAGATGCTAATATTAAAAAATCTAATTTAAATAATCATATATATCTTCAGTCGATGAAAAATTTTTATCCTGTTCTAAGAGATTCTTTAAAAAAATCAAGTAAGAAACGAATAGTGCGTAAACTGTTTTAAAAATATTCTTCAAACTGGGTATTTTTATTTACGAAATTTATATTTATATGAAAATTCAATAAATTTAATACTTTTCTAGATTTCAATATTTATTTTTATGTTGTTCAGTCAGACATCTTCTAAGAACATATACATTTATATTTGTCGATAGCGACGTTCATAAAATAATCATTATTGTAGAAAGAAAGTGAGGCCGTCATATGTAGGAGCAGAAGCGTGCGACTGTATGAGTGACGGTTGTGGGATCGATTCCCACTCGAAGGAATGAAAGTATTTTATTTCTTCATCCTTGTAACGAGGCAATACGTGGTGTTGAGTTCCACCACTCAACACGCAACGCCTCATCAATTCATCGGAAAGTGGGATACGGAAGTATTATAATGTGAAGAGAGTATCTCAACATTAGGTTACGATAACAAATGATTGTTAAATATTACTCTATTATCTGCATTACATAGAGAGAAAATAAAAAAAATATTTCGCGCTTACAGTCGCAACTGCGTCAGGATTGGCTTCATAGTCAATCTGGTGATTGGTTAACTCGGAGAAATTAATAATTATTCACATTTTCTTGATTTATTTACACGCGTTGGAAGATAAGGAGAAAAGAAACAAATATTTCATAGAATGCTTGTTGTCAATAAGTATGATCAATAAGCATGGAGTACGTGCTTTGGAGTGCAATTAAATCCTAGCAAGTCGCAAGCTATTGTTGTTGGTAGTCCAAAGCTTATATCTAAAATTAGCATATCTACTTTGCCTGATATAATTATAAATGGCCAAATTATACCGTATAGTAAATCAGTTAAAAATCTTGATATCATTATCGATCAATATGTCCTGGGATCCGCAGGCGAGCGAGGTGAGCAGAAAGATGTTTGCATCAGTGGGATATCTTTTCAGGCTACGTGATTTCCTTCCTATTCCAACAAAATTGTGTTAGCACAATCTCTACTTTTACCAATTCTTGATTATGCTGACTCTTGTTATCTTGATATGAAAGAGAAGCAATTAAACAAACTTGAGCGATTCCAAAATCTTGCTATTCGGTTTATCTTTGGATTAAAAAAGAACGACCACGTCTCTGACTTCCGTAAAAAGCTCAAGTGGCTCCCAAACCGTCTTCACAGGAATACTCATATTCTTCATTTTCTTTACTGTATACTATTTGATCCACTAACACCACCATATTTAAAAAAGCGTTTCCATTTTTTGGGGCACTCTCATTCTCGACATCTTCGCTCTGAACAAAATTTAACTCTAAAAATTCCTTTACACTCTTCTTCCTTCCTCAGCAATTCTTTTACTGTCACATCCTCCCGATTATGGAATGCCTCTGACTATCAGACAGGCAACATCTTTAATAATTTTTAAGCGACTCTTAAAGCTACACTTCCATTCCCTCTAAACTGTCTTCTTTGTATTGCCACATATACTTGTAAAATACGTATCTATAATATATTTATGTATCTATGTACGTGGGTGTACAATAAAGAGTATTATTATTATGATAAGGCAGTCCCTGGTAATCCTACAAATATTAGCTATAACTATTATAATCTATGAAATACCAATAAATAATCATTTTTCGGATTTTTACCATTATTAATTTTGTAAGGTTTTGTAAGGCATGAACTACAATTATAAGTTTGTAATGTTTTTTTTTTTATATGAAATACATATAAATCTTGATGTTTTTTATTTTTTATTTATTTGTACTGCAAGCTCTCACTTCGCACCATTTTTAATAATTGTAGATCCATTGGAAGTTTTTTTTATATATTATATTTATTCGTAAAAATATTGACATCTTGACAGATGAACAAAAGGTCAACAAATGATTGAGTAAGGGTTCTGTTTTGTCGTTTCAAATCCTCAAAAAGACACAAATCAAATATATATTTATATTACAGAATATAGTTATCAGAATCTAGATAGATTATTAGATTTCTCTTATGCTTTTAACACAATTGATGTCAACCTAATATAGCTGTACTTAAATATATCAGTATATCACCAAACGCCAATGTATGTTTTTATTCTTAACTAACCGACCGTGAACAATGCATACCTGCTAATGACAATCAATCGTCATACAATAGACTCAGTGCTGGAGTACCTCAGGGCAGTGAGTGTACTTATTTCGTTACTTTTACGCGCGAAAACCTTTCTCTTATTTTTATTCAGGCTTATAACATTATTTTGACATCCTTCTTTCAGAGCGGTGACTAATGCCTGCAACTCACATTCTGATGATGCAATCAGCACTGCATCATCTGCGTACAGCAGGCAATTCACATTCAAGTCACCTACTTTCACGCCTATATTACTTTGTTTCACTCCTTGGAGACAGCTATCTAAATACAAATTGAACTACCAAGCTGACACGGCGCAGCCTTATTTAACACCCGATTGGATGTCAAGCCAAGGCGACATGCCAGCTCCACGATCCAATGTGAACGGACCCTTGCTGCAGATTTTACAGCACGGGTCCTCACATTCTACCAGGTTAGTATCTCCCAATGCCTTTTCCAAGTCCACAAAATCACAGAAAACTTTTTGGTTAACGACCAAAAACTTTTTCGTGATCATGTGGAGGGAAAATATCTGATTCATACACCCTTTTCCAGTCTAAAGTCTCCTTGGGCCTCCCACAACAGCTTTTCAGGATAAAGAGATGGAAAAAATTATTGCCGCTTAAAACTAGCTCAATCTCTTCTTTTTCTCCATACTAAATTATGCAGATTCTTGTTACCTAGATTTGTCACAGCTTTTTTGGATTAAGAAAATTGGTCATATTTATTACCCAATGTCGGATTTTACTTAAATGGTCGACATGAGACGTCGATGCAATTAACATGCACTTGTACTTGTAAATTTGTTATATCAACTATTTAAAAATTATATTTGTGCAAAAAAGTATTTATGATTTGATTTAAATCGCAAATGAAATAAGAAAAAAAAATCAACAAGAAAATAACGTTTTTACGTGCAAATATTAAAATGAAATAAAAGCTTGAATACATTTTTATACTGGATCGTAAAAAAGTGAAATGATTTTTTTCATTTTTATTGCTATACAATTTTTTACTAAAGTTGTAATTAAAGAGCTACAATATTTTGTTACAGCAATGTTTGTTTAAAATCTAGCATAAAAAATGTTGTAACTGTTTTTGTTATTTCACTATTTTCACGTTTTTTTCCATGTCAGGGTAGTCAGAGGGAACCTATGCCCGTATTTATAAATCGCTTTCAAGTCTGAGATCGATATAGAGAGCGGCTTATAAACATTACGTTTTTTCAAGACTGTCGCATTTTGCGTAGACGTTTTGCGTTTTGCGAAATTCAACACCGCGCTTTGTCAAAATAATAATATTAAATTATATTTAAATTTTATGCTATTAAGCAGAAATAAATAAAGAAATTAAAAATATTATTTTCAATTATTTAAAGATTAACTAAATTTAATGTAAGCAAAGCGTTCCATCAAAAATATCGTCCAATTAATTATGTCTTTGTTCTCCAAAATTGGAAACAATGAAAATGATTATACCGAAACAGGGTTTTGTGTTATCTTGCAAAATTAAGTTTTACTATTGTAAGAATTGAGACTAGACTACTACTAAAAGATATTTTAGAGATAGTGGCCTCGATATGTGGGATACAGCGTGAGATAAAAAAAAAAAAATTGTGGACACTACTACTATTTAACTGTTGAGTTTTAGGCCTTATCCAGTACAGCAGGGAACATAGCAGGAACCTTGTTAAGATTCTTGTTCCCACTTTCCGCATAACTTTTGAGACATTGTGTATTGAGTGGCGGAACTCAACTCAACAACAACGACGATGCGGCGATGTAACTTGTTTAATATTTTTGAAATTTAAAGTAATGATGTAACAATCAACTTCTTCGTTTTTGCTTGATAATTGCTGGATGTAGCGTGAAGAAAAATAAAATTATTGTAAAACATATTATTTGTATTTATGTTATTACGTCAAATATCAAAATGATCACAAAAAACTAAACATATAAGTGGCGCAGGAGTACAAGTCTGCTTTGGGGCGAGCTACTCTCGTCCCTCCCAGCCCGATGACGCAGTCAAGACCAGTCCAGGTCAACAGCATTAAGCCAATTCGAAACAAAAACAAGTCTGCTTCTGTAATCGCGAAAGTTGTGGGTTCTATTCCCACTTGAGTGAATGAATATTTTCTTTTGCTCTAGTCACGAAGCAAATCGATCGAAAATTTGGCGGAAAGTGAGAAGTGTTTAAATAGGAACGAATTGTCTTCACACTAGTTTCCCAGGTTCCCTCTATGTACTAAACATTGCGTAAAACAAAAAAAAATAACATCCATTCAAAACGCTAGTCAGATCCAATCTCCGAAATAACATCTGGGTCATTCTGCGGAACAGGGCCTCCCGTAAAGGTAATGACAGGGTTGATGTCGATATTGCGTATAAAAGTTGGTTATTAAACGCCATAAGCCTTGATGAGTCATACAAGGTTATCGTTATGTAGTAACAATACTTGCTTTACCAATTTTGTGGAAAAATTTAATGAATCAGCTTAATTACTTTTGGTCCTGCATAGTATGGTCAGGGGAGAATGCTTACAAAAACTGAGTTTTTTCGTATCATTGCTCCGCGTGGGAATTGAACAGACTACCATTGCGTTGTACAATTCTGTTATTTTACTAAAGCTTAAAATAAATATATATTGTATATATAATTTCCGATTTTATTTTGTGTAATTTTATCAGAAATAACATAGTGTTAATGCAATAGTTTCCTTACAGTTCCGTTTTGAAAAATATATTGAGTTTTACCTAAGTTCCTCCAATAAAGGAAAAAGCTAACAACACATAAAAAAATCAAAGATGCGACTAAAATAAAATTCTTTAAACTCTCAAAACACTATTTATATTACAAATAAAAACTGTAAAAAACATAAATGCTTGCGACGCCTGACCGTCCAGAACGTTTAGTCTAGACTGCAAATGGACGTGCATAAAACGCACAGATAAGTTGTGATAAAGTAAGATTTCTTTACATCTTTAATTTTGCTTATGAATTTTGCTGATTCTATTATTTATAATAGAATTAGCAGAATTTATCATTCAATAACTAAAGATTTATTATCAATCATTAACTAAAGATTTATTTAATTTATAGTTTTTTTCTTTACTTTCACGCTGTATGCCCACACACAGTAGGGTAGGCAGAGGGAACCTAGTATTAAAACACTCCGTTCCCCACTTTCTGGCGAATTCTGGAGGCATTGCCTGTTGAGTGGCAGAACACAACGCCGCGCTTTGCCTCGACACCAGAGCGAAGAAATGGAAATATACAGTCGATTTACAATCACACTTTGTGAGCTTGCGCCACGACTGGCCTCAAAAAAATTGTAGTTAAAAGATAAATATGGTATTATTTATAACTAACTTAAACCCTCGGTTTTGCTTGCGCTATCAATGATAATAAAGAACGAGTTAATCATATATTAACGGCTCTACAATGAGGCAGTTTCATTATTCTGATTATAATATTTAACGTAATATAAAAAAATATAAGAATAAAATTAGAATAAAAAGTGGCAATGCCGACTCGATTCGACTCGTCAACCAAGGGTTCCGTATAATTTTTATGGAAAAGGACAGCTTATAAAAGTTGACTATTTAACTTTGTGGACGTATGCACTATTGTCTTTGCAAAATTCTGATATATAAGCTACGTTACTGTAGTTTTATCTAAATACGTTCTATAGATTTTGGGTGAAAATAGAACAAACATCTATTTACGTCACAAGCTTTCATGTTTATAATACTAGAAATATTTACGAAAGATTTTGGAGCAAGTAGTGAAGACACCATGTTTTCTGTTTACAGTTGTATATGAGACGGAACCTAACGCCACGAGCATTACCATTGAACCGAAAACCTTTGCGGTGTGTTTATTTTAAAAGTCAATGCCAAAGACATTTAAGCTTTTTAAGTGATTGAAAAAGGAGTGATTTTTCATCTATCACTTTTAATACAACTTCAAAAAAAAAATAAAAACCTCGCAGCACATTGTGCCTTATCACAAAAACTACTCTAAATCACAGTCACATCTACAGTCGAGAAAGAAACCAGTTATCTGATGTTAAAAAAAATTTGCTCCCTACAAAATGAAAGTTTGTCCTGCGAGAAAAGTAACTTCCCACGGGATAAGCGAACGAATGGTGGAATTTTATTCCGAGTTCCGCAGAAGTGTTAATAGCTGTATACTTTGCTGAACTAGTTCGCACTTCGTGAAGGAATTTTAAGTAAACCCTGCCATTCTGTGGGTTTAATAGATAGAAAGATATTTTTATTTTATTTGGACAAAATCTAGTCTATCAGGAGAGTTCTCTATCGGCAGAGAGACAGGTGTTGAGACACTATTCTCTATGGAGAATAGTGTCTCAATATAATATGTTATATCTGAAATGGAGACATTTCGTAATGAGAATTTTAATTATTTCGTCGCTTAACTGTAATGAAGATAAGTTTACGTAGAAATGTGGCATATTTACGTACAGATGCTATATGCCATTTTGTCTAAGCTATTTTGCGCAGAATCAATTTGTCCGTCTCCAATACACCTTTTCTACAGAACTCGTGGAAGTGTCCAAATTTATAGAAAATATTCAGATCTCCTTACAGTCTATATAATGTCAGTTACTTCTAGTTGTGTGGTCATAAAAAAACAAAACTTCTAAATCAATCAAAATCCAAATTTGTTGCTATTTTGCTAAGATCATTTTTAATATATAGTAGATATTCTTATAGAAAAATATACTTATAACAAAATTATTCCAGAAAATCGTACTTATAAACAATATCAACTTTTTGTTTTATTCACTCATCATCAACAGCAAGTTAGAAAAAGGAAACGAATAATAAAAGATCATCTAAAACACATTATAATAAAACTGAAACGAACGCTTAGCTGTTACACAAAAAGTTCGACTTCTAACGTCTGTGGGTGAATTGCTTTTTTATTTTAATACACTCGAATGTACACAGCATTAAATAGCTTTAAGAGAAGTTTTAATGGCCGCTGCTAATAGTATGTATGTAAAGGATAACAACATTATTTGGGAACGTTAGGGCTGTTAAGGAAATTAATCAAAGTTGTAAGGACATCGTGGCGCAAGAGTATAAAACGTATCTACTGTAAAGGTTACGGGTTGTGGGTTCGGTTTCAACTCGAAATCAGCTTCACGCTGTATCCCGCACACAGCAGGGTAGGTAGAGGGAACCTAGTGTCAAGACACTCCGTTCCCCACTTTCTGCTGAATTTTGAAGGCATTGACACAACGCCACACTTTGCCTCGACACCAGAGCGAAGAAATGGAAATATAAATTTAAGTAAATATTTTATCTCCTCGGGTGGGGATCGAACCCACAACCAGTCGATTTTACAGTCACAACTCGAAATATTTAATATTTTCATTTCCTTCCTCTGGAAAACAGGCAAAACGCGATGTTGTGTTCCGCCTCTCAACACGTTATGCCTCCAGATTTCGGTGAAAAGTGAGAAACGGATGGAATGGAATACGTCAACACTAGGTTACATGTTTTAACCTTATCCTGCAATGTGTGGAATACAGCATGAAGCTAAAAAAAGTGCAGGTAAACGTGATAGTTGTGAAATCGATTTTTAATCGAGGCCTTAATTATTTCAGTCGTCATTTAATAATACGTTATGCCTCTAATTCAGGTCGAAAGAAAAGGCAACGTCACAATAAGCTATGGTGGCCTCACTGGACAAATCGCAATGTTGAGTGTAACCAATCAATGCGCAGCAACTCAAAAATTTGGGGGAAAATGGGGAACGGGTAGTATTAACATTGGATTCCATCTGTGTATCCTGCAGTGCGGAATACAGCGCAGTATAAGGCTATAAAATATATAATTTAGATGTTCTTTGCTATGTAATACAGAATCCTATAAAGAAAAATCTATTTTGATCACGAAACTGATAGACGTCGCAAAATTCCACCTCGAAAGTAAATTAACGCGGTAGTCACGTACTTGAGTGCAATAATCTGATTTGGACACTATGATAAAAGAAAACAAGTTGGCTTTAGTAAGTAGTGGGGTAGTTATCCAATTATTGCTATATATTTTTGTGAATGTTTTTCTTTAATATAGATTTGATTTGGGTATTCTTCATAACATATGAAAGGTAGGGAGAGATCAGTATTAATACATACCATTCAGACAGATCATAAGGTCCTCAAATATAAATTAAAATTAATATCTTTATGTTATTCTACATAACAATAATTCATATTTTTCTTTTTTTCAGTTTTACGTTGTATCTCGCACATGGCAGGCAGAGGAAATCCGGGGAATCTAGAGTTAAGAAACTCCGTTTTCCATTAAGACTCGTCCGTTCTCCACTTTCCACCGAATCGCTTGGCTTAGATTTGACATCTGATACATAAAACGTAGCGCGGCGTTAGGTTCCGCCTAATAAAATTCAAAACAACCATCACTACCCCCACCGTGCTAAACCTGAAATGTATTAATCTAACGAAAAAATAATCAAAATCTTAATCATAAAGAATATCCTTAATAAGTGCAGTCAATAAAGAAGAAAAGGCAAATGAGGCTGAATTCCGTTCGTTCCGTTCCGTATCGATTAGTCTAACGCCTCACGTTTACGATTCGAGTTTTGGCAATAAGAGAAATCCATTAAGGCTTTATTGTACGAAGAAATGCTGATTGGTTTACTTTGATGCAGTTGCCAGTAATTTATTTGTTTTAAATCTAGTAATGATATGTGTTTTTTTTTATTTTGTGTAAATTTTATTTAAATTTTTGCTCTTGTTTACTATGAAATACAGAAATGGCAAGAAGTTGATTAAATAAATATATTTAAAATAAATTATGAACTTGAATCTATGGCAACGATGACTTTTTAATTCTACTAACATTATGTGAACGTTTGTGGGGATGGATTTTTGGTCCATTTTTATGTAAGAACTACGGAATGGATTGAGATTGAATTTTACAGCAATATAGCTTGTATATGAGAATAACAATTATAGAGAAAGAGCCAATAGTAGAATAGTAGAGTCAGACCTGCGTTATTTTATAAAGTCTGAATGTTTTTGTGCGCATACACTCAACACAGGTAAGTACTATTAGGGAAAATGTATCTTGAGTTGTGGTTACTTTGGTAGATATTAGGTAACTACGATGCAAAAAATGAAAGGTAACCTACGTAAATTTTTTATTTCATTTTAATTTTTAATTTTTTTATTAATAACATAAATATTACAGTGAACAAACAGGATATTGTCCATTGCCAGACACTTATTATGGTTTTAACTCCTAGCAAGACAACCCCCAAATCCTATAAGCTATAAGCGCCTACGGACATATTAGGAGCAAATAATATTTTTTACATATTAGTTAATTAAAATTGTTCTTATTATAAATTGTTCTTGTCAGTTACTAAATGTAATTTTAATATATTATATTCGTAGGCGCTTGTAATTTATCAGAATTTAGAGGTTAATAAGGTCATGCAAAGTGTGTGGCAAATTTTATATTATGTCATTTATAGTCCACGGAGTTGTGACGCACGTATGAGGGGCAGAAGCGAGTGACTGTAAATGCGTCGGTTTCCTCTTGTGGAGATAAAATATTTAATATTATCATTTCCTCGCTCTTATAACGAAGCAAAGTGTGGCGTTGAGTTCCGCAACTTTAAATGCAATGAAAGACTTGATATATGTGTGATACAACGTGTAGTTATTAAAGAAAATAATATTTAACAAAAGAAATATGATTAATAATTAAAACAAAAATGTTATCTATACAGAAGATCTCCAGAGTCTTCGTGAAAACATTGCAAAGAAAATGTAAAGACCGCCCAAGTTGAGCTACGACTTACGAGCCTTTTTTATTTTAATCAGAAAAAAAGTTTTGCCATGAACGAAGAAATTTTATCAGGTTTTGTAAATACCTACCTCGCTTTCCTTTTGTGTTGGTGTTGCTTTATGATAAATAGTATGATATTAAATCCACTGTGGCGCATTGGGACAACGTCTGTTTATAAACGCGATGGTTTTGGGATCGATTCTCGTTTGGGGGAAGGAATTATTTTTGTTCCTTCGGTCCAGAAATAAGACAAAGCGCGGCGTTTAGTTATCAAGAGCAATATCTCGAAAATTTAATGGCAAAAAATTAATGAGGAAAGAAACGTGGTTGTCGTGAAACTTTGTCTATCCTAAATGCGCTTAAATTTTATTTTTTTCTGTTAGTAGTTTCCAATCTTTTTATATACAAATTAAAATTAAATATTATCTTGCCATATTTACGCTATATTGAGTATATATCAAGGTAGGCGGAGGTAAAACTAGAGTAAAAATTCCGTTCCCCATCTTTCACTAAGTGGCGGAATTTAACACTGTGGTATGGCTTTTTTTCGAGACAAAAATAATTCCGCCGAGTGGGAATTGAACCCACAACTGTCGCTTTTAATGTCAGTTGCTGTACTGCTCCCCCAACACTGTAACTCAGACGTGTAAATATCAATTTAAAATATTATAGAGAACAAACAGGATAAATATAGTTTATAGAATACTTTATAAAACTTTTTGTTGCGAAGTTTTAAGTGATAGGTATTGTTAAAGGCGGCGCCCCGTCTTTCAGCAATTGTGTCGCTGCTCTACTATAATATTGCACAAAATATATTATTTCAAGATAAAGTAATTTTTTTCTCTCTCTCTCTTCTTTCTCTTTGGATTGAGTTTTAAAATATTATTACACTGTATCACTTTTCATTTCTTCGCTTTGGTAACATGGCAAACCTAAGCGTTGAGTTAGGGCATTCAACCTGTAATATCTCGAAAATTTTGGGGATCATGGGGAACGGAGTGTTTTAACACTGGGTTTCTTCTGACTATCTTGCTATATATTCAGGGTAAAGCTTAAAACTATGAAGCTATTGAGAAATGCGTTTATGTATGTTTAGAATGTAGCTATGTCTAGAGGAACATTATATTGTGTCGCTATCTCGGTTTGTATTAGAAAAAAAAACCTTACCGTCTTCTATATAAAACAAGAAAAATACGCTAAAATAATATAAAAAAAAACTTTGTAAGCTATTATTTTTTTTTTATTTTCTCTGTCTCTTATAGTATTACATAAGAAAAACAAAAATAGATTCATTATGAATTATTACGAGACAACATTTGGCGCAGGGGCTCAAAAGTGTCGAAGTAAGTTCTGCCTTGAGTTCCACCTCTCAACACAATATCAATACTTAAGGGATTCGGCGGAAAATAGGGAATAGGAGTCTTTTAATGAGAACGGAGTGTCTTAACACTAGGTTCCCTCTGCCTACCCTTGTTATTTGCGGGATATAGCATCTAGCTTAAAAAAAAGTAAAAGTTGTAGAGTATAATTAAGCGCATCAAAAATTAAGCAGCTTTTAAGACACAATTTCACTGGTAGTAAAACAAAATTTTAAGTTCAACCGTTTCTTGGCAAGGAGTTGGGCCATTTGTTATTATTTTAGGTTGCACTTAGCGCTCGGAAAGAAACATCGTGCTCTTGTTCTAGTTGAAATTATTGTTAATGTTTAATTATTTTTTAGTATTTTCAAGTATATGTAAAAAAATATAATTAATATCCTGGAAATATCAGGGTTGGAAACCTGAGGACCTAGTGCTAAGACACTTCCGATTCTTACTTTCCGCTGAAACCTGGAGGCGTTGCAAGCTGCGTGGCGGAGTTCAACGGCGGGCCTTGGAAGGTCTAAACAATAGGTTATATTTACCTACCCTGCTATATGCGAATCAACATACAACGTAACAACAACAAACAGAAAAAAAAAACAGAATAAAGGCAACTAATTACAGAAGTTTAACTAAAAGAGCACACTAATAGAGCTATCAAATACCAATATCGCTGGAAACGATCTCAAGCGGATGTAAATGAGGAACGAAAAATAACGTTCACTTTACTTCCCAAGTCGTTAGCGAATAAACTACTTTGTTTAATTACGACGCTCACAGCCTATAGGCGGTGAGTGTTCATACAATATTTACAGAGTTAATGCCTTAGTGCTCCAATTAAGACACTCGACATCTAATGAAATGTAAGACATTTACGGTAAGTTTGTTGAAGTCAATGAAAATAAATTAAAAATTTTTTTTGTATTCTTTTGCTATTCATTTCTATTACTGAATGGGAACGGAGTGATAAAACTAGGTTCCCACGTTCCCTTTGCCTACCCTGCTATATGCGTATATGCGGGATACAGCGTGAAGTTAAAAAGAAATAGAAACAGAGTATTTTAATACTGTGTCTATTTGCCTACTCCTGACTCTCAGTGAGGCTGTTTTTTAATATTGGTCTTAACTGCACGCAGTAGTCGTCAGTTAAGTCGTAAGAGAAGAATAACAAACGGGTCTTAGACAGCTTAAGATTCCCGCAGAAGCTGCTTACTAACCTCGGTCCTGAGCGCTGCGCTAATATTTCTTCTATGTTAAAACATTCGTGGCTAAATATTCTCAAGTTTTATATATTTTTAAGAAATTCTAGAAATTTCACAGCGAAAGATGTGTTTTTCTTTAATTTTTAGCTCAAACGTGATGTAATATTGTAAAAATCTGAAAAGGTTAAAAATAATAAACCTCTAAATCTTATGATTTGTGATTAGCAGGAGGCCGAAAGTGTGTTAACGGTAGCAGAGTGTCTTAAAATTTGGTTCCTAGGTGCCCTTGCCTGCTATGTTAAGAATGCAGAGTCAAGCTAAAAGAATCAATAGAAAAGAACAAAGCGCGGCGTTGAGTTTCACCACTCAACACGCAATGTCTCAAAAGTTGCCGAAAGATGGAACCAAACGTTTCTATATGGTACCTATATGCTATATACGGAATACAAAGTAAAACGAATCTAATTTTTAAATTAATTTCCTATAAAAATATTTATTGAAATATACTTTACAGGCGTCGCGAAGTCGTCGTTTCTAAGCTTCTCAACATAAATTGTCTCGTCGCTACTACTCTGTAGTACAGATATAATCGGCTCCACCTCTGTTAGTGTTAAGTGTAATTTGCTAAGATTACTAGCTTAGGGAGTGTTCATACAAACATTGTTGATAAAATATTATTTTTAAATATGAAACTTTGATTTAATCTTGGGGCTGTCGTGGAGCCACAAGTGTGTGATTGTGGATTCGATTCCCACAAGAGGTACTTTCATACATTTAATATTTTTATTTCCCAGCCCTGGTAGCGAGGCAAAGCGCAGAGTTGAGTACTGCCACTTAACCCACAAAGCCTTCAGGATTCGACGAAAAGTGGGAAACGGAAGTCTTAATGGGAACCGAGTATCTTAATACTCCTAGGTTCCCTTTGCCTAACCTAATATAAGCGGGATACAGCGTTACGCTAAAAAAAAAAGAGCAATTGGATTGTAGTAGTATTACCTAGTATTCTGTCTTTAGATAAGAAATTTGTAGGCATTTTTAAGCTAAATATTAAGTTATCAATAACCATCAATTTAAATAAAATAAAATTTGCGCCCCTTTGGGAGTGTGAATAAGTGGAAATGAGTGAAAGTGAATGAGTGAGAGTTAAAGTTACAGAATGGCAAAAAAAATCATGAAGTAAGAGAAAATAAGAAGTAGAGTAAGGAATCTCTGTCGACCTTTGAGAACGCTGTTTTGATAATACTGGAGGACCAGTATAATAGAAATAATGTTCTCAAAAGTAAGAAGAAGAAGATCACATAAAAACACAAGGGGATATGACAGTGAACGAAGCGAAAGAGGCCGTAGCGTTGGGCGCCCTCACTGGCTACCAACGGCTTACATATTACCAAAGAAAATATTAATTTAGAGGAGAAGTTCACTCAAACCCCATTTGCTATTCTTCGCTATTCTAATTTTCGTTACTCGAAATGCAGTATCGCAAATAAAAAAGTCGCAAATGTATAAAAATTAAAACGTTAATATATGTATTAATATTCTATACATCCAGAGGAGGACAATGCGAGGTATTGCTAAACTAAGGGTTCTTAAATCCTTTGGTGAAGAAGATATTATATTTATATAAAAAAAAAAAAAAAAATTAGCTTCACGCTGTATCCCGCACGCTGCAGGGTAGGCAGAGGGAACCTAGTGTTAAGACACTCCGTTCCCCACTTTCTGCCGAATTCTGGAGGCATTGCGTGTTGAGTGGCAGAACTCAACGCCGCGCTTAACCTCGACACCAGAGCGAAGAAATGGAAATATAAATTTAAGTAAATATTTCATCTCCTCGAGTGGGGATCGAACCCACAACCAGTCGGTTTTGCAGTCACACCT